>VYZX01020182.1:11769-26576 GCA_013401335.1 Brachypteracias leptosomus
TTTATGGCCCGAATTCTCTCTAAAAGGATTTATGCAACTTTAATAGAATCTTCCTGTCACATCTGATACTGAATGGTACCTATTTACCTAATTTCCTCAGAGATAATTTATGCTGGCATTTTATTTTATGGCAGTGCTAAACAAGTTTATACTTGTTGACAGCATCATAGGCAAAGACTTTATTTCAAACTTCCAAGTATAGGGTAGAAATGCAGCTCATGAACCATTTTTTCTTCCTGCTATTGTAGACTGAGTTGAGTTAACATGCTATGGGAAGGGATTTCAACATGATTCATTATAAAGTTTTATAGAAAATAAATTAAAGAACACTAAGCTAACATGGTTCTATTTGACTAAAAGTAAAATGTCAACTGTGACTTTTTATTGATAAATAATATTTATAAAATATATGTTTGGTTATTGTATTAACCTAACCTGAAATGAAATTAAACTGCACATCACATAAGATCAGAACAGAATTTTAGTAGTGTTTGTACTGACATAATTACTTTAAAAATAATTGAAGCAAGCAATAGATAACTTTGGGGGGAAAAAAGTGTTTGTTTGCTTCACAAATAAATTAAGGTTTATATATTTTGATATTTGTATATGAATCAAATCTGAATTTTTATAAAATAATAATAAAATTAAAAGCAGATGTGTGCATAAATGTTTTCATTCTGCTTGATAGTGGAGGTTGTGCAAAAAGTAAAGCACCTTAACTTTGTCCTCACTTTTAGCATTACTAACATTAAAAACTTGTGTGACTCAGCAGCCACATAGTAATGATGGTATGGATTTACCCTGTATCATAAAGACATGTTCATACATTAGAGGTATTAGAAAAAAAAAGTAAGATAACAGATACGGTCTCTTTATGATGTGTATGTGATTAACCAGAACAGTTGACAATGGTGGTGGCTATCAGTGAAGTAAGAAGATAGCATCCCTTCAGACATGTTGAAATTATTTTCTTATGCAATTAAAAGCATAGCAGATTATGGTGGGACAATTCTGAAAGCTAATATTGAATTCCACACTTTTGCCATATAATCTGGTTGCATATTCCTCATTGTCCTGTTTTCTATTACATCTACTTGTGACCTTGTGTCATTATGGGATCGAAGGTTCTCCTCCCCTTTTACTGCCCTGGTGAGGCCACGTCTGGAGTACTGTGTCCAGTTCTGAGCTCCCCTGTTCAAGAGAGACAGGGGACTACTACAAAGAGTCCAGCAGACGGCTACAGAGATGATTAGGGAACTGGAATATCTCTCTTACAAGGAAAGACTGAGAGACCTGGGGCTGTTTAGTCTGACAAAGAGAAGACTGAGAGGGGATCTTATCAATGTTTATAAATATCTAAAGAGTGAATATCAAGAGGATGGGACCAGTCCCTTTTCAGTGGTGCCCAATGATAGGACAGGGGGCATTGACACAAACTGGAGCACAGGAAGTTTCATCTCAACATCAGGAAAAATTTCTTTACTGTGAGGGTGATTGAGCACTGGAACAGGCTGCCCAGAGAGGCTGTGGAGTCTCCTTCTCTGGAGAGTTTCAGAACCCATCTGGGCACAATCCTGTGCAACCTGATCTAGGCAAACCTACTTTAACAGGGGGGTTGGACTAGAGGATCACCAGAGGTTCCTTCCAACCCCTACCATTCTGTGAGGGTTTGCAAAGAGACAGTGGTTTCCTATCTGATGCTGCAAGTTGTAGCACTATGAGCTGATACAAAACCATTGACTTTTATTTATCAGCTTTCACATTCTGATATAAATGCAATTAAAATATTCACAGAATTTTAAATACAAAGCTTGTGTTTTGATGAGACAAAACCTGGAACTAACAACAGTGGTTCTATATTCATGAGCAATCATTATTTGCATTCAGAAGATATGAGTGTATTTTTTCCCCCATTTATTAGAATAATTTATAATGCAGAAAAAATGTCTTTCTGCTGTTTTTTCCCTTTTTTAAAGCCATATTGAACTGCATTTTTCTCTTAGTGGAGCAAGCTAGGACATTTTTCAGTTGTTAATTTTTTAATTGATATCCATTTAGATTGAGTGCAAGTGCAACAAAATAACATTTTTATGAAAACATTTTATTTAGCTTTCATGATAGTAATGCCAGGAGAAAAGAAAGGCAAGTTTCAGATTATTTAACCACGCATACATAAAGAAGGTAGGAAAGAAAGAGTTTTCAATTTAAAAAAATAATTTGAGAAGTTAATAGATTTTAAAAGGTCATTCAGCATTTTCTTGGGTAATGACCACTGAAGCATGTGATAGAAGAGGGAAAACTGTTTCTGAAAGAAAATGAACTATTGTACTTAAAGAACAAGTTTCTTTACCGAATATTATTGCCCTGATCCTGTTTTTCTCTGTATATATACAGCATTTTGTGCTGATTACTGATAATCTGAACAACTAATTTTATTGCCGAAAGGAAGCAGAAGAACTACATTTAATCTCCAAACTCACTGAATGTCAATCTTACAAATATATATACACACATATATATATACTTTATCTCCAATCGTTATGCCTTAAATGTTTGGAAAAAAGAAAAGTAGGGAGGAAGAACACTGTAGTTGTCATAGCTGAAAGCTTTGACATTGGCTGTTGAGACAGAAGACCCAATGTAACAACATTAATTGCCAGTGTGATAAGAAGGAGTAGGATACAGATGGCATTGTAGTACCCTCTTAGTCATTTGGTAACAGAAATATGGTGGGGTTTTGTAGTTGTTGTTTGCATCCAAAGCGGGTAAAAATCTCTACTGCTGTTACAGTCTGCTACAGAATTTCATGGTGTACTAAGAGTAGAGTTTACTGAAAAATGTGCAACCTATTACCATTCAGCCAACATGGAAAATGAATAACAAGGATGAAGAGTAGGCTTTCAGATGTTCTGTTAGCTACTCATAATCAAAGGCAGGGTCTGAGCACAAAAATATAGAATAGCTGTGTAAGGACCATGAAAAGTGATTCTTATGGAGCTGTAAGTGTGCTTAAAAAAAAAAAGAAAGAAATCCTCTCTCAAGAAAGCATGGATTGTCCCCTGTTCTGCTCTGGGTGGGTTGAGAGAGAGGCACAGTGCAGGGTTCTTTTTGGATGTCATTAAAAAAACAACAAACAGTGTCATAAAATAGCTGCTTTAGTAAGAGAATACAAAGAGGAATATAGATAGCAAGTAAATCTTACATCCCTTCAGAGACTGGGCACCCCACATTCATGCAGCATCAGATGAACTCCAGAGGGATTTTCCCACAGCGCACTATGCAGATCTGGTCCATGGAGAGGTTCCCTCTCATACTACGGTGGCTTTTATTTTGTGTAACAAACAAAACCATATATCTTCTGACAGCTTGCAGTGTTATCTCTGTCATAACACCCACCAGTGTGCAGCACAGGCTATTATGGGCTTTCCAGCATATACTCTTGCAGCAGCCAACCATGCTAACATACAGGCTTCTCAAGCCTTAAGTACAAGGCCTACTGTAGCAGATGTAGCTTGCTCAAGGTCACTAACTCCTTGAATACAATGTCTTCTGCAAGGCTCCCAGCACGTGTCCTGATGTTAGTGATTGTACATGGTCTGAATGCCCTTCTTTTCATAAATCATGGAAACAGGGCACAAGACGGTGGTATTTTGTCTCAGAAAATTTTACTGAGATCTATCAATGATTATGTATTTTTACATCTTGAAGTTTATAAATGTGAGAATTACATAGAGAGTGTGGCTGAAGACATTTAATTTTTGCTTAACTAAAAAGTGAGGTAAACAATATGTTCCTTTAGCATACTTTCCATCTACAGATGTTATGTTTGTTCCAGCATTGCAGCCTTTATCTCAAGGCTAGAATCTTATTTCAATAAAAGTTATAGGACTGATTGAAAAAATAAATAAGTTTTCCTGATCTGTATTAGGTGAGGTGATGGCTGGTTTTTTATGGTTTTATATTGCATTCTTACATAATATGTTATTTTTTTTTCAAACTGATTCAAATTTTAGAGTGTGTGTGAGGCTTTTAAAGCACTCTATTTAATCTCACCCCCTTTTTTTAGCAAAGCTCAGAACAATATGTATCATTTTGCATTAACACAAATTAATGTTCTATACTTAGTATCTTAAATAATTTCATTTAGTGCTGTGCAGTTCCACAGAGTTAAATAATTGTAATTACTTTTTATTTTCTTTCCTATGTCACCCCTAGAAAAAAAGACTGATAAAAGGTAGAACTGTATAGCTAAATTTACAGGAGTCATAAATTTACAGTGCCTTATATTACGTGGTTCTTTCCTCACAATATGAGGAGAAAACTAACTTTGAAGAAAATCATCCAAGTTGCCCTGGGAAATTAATTTGCTTTATTACAGAAAAAAGACTATATAAATGACATAGACAAACACAGAACTGTCATCTGAATGTAGAGCCACTGTCTGGGCATGCGGGGATAAAGATAGAAATTCCAAAACTCTCTTGGAGCTAAATCTGTTGAGGGGCATGGAGTGCAAAAGATGGGCTTCTATAGAGACATCTAAAGCAAAAAGAAGGCTAGGGAAAGTATGGGCCTGCTGCTGAGTGGGGCAGGGGACCCGGTGACAAGGGGTGTGGAAGGGGCCAAGTTGTACTGAAGGTCTGCTTCACATCAGTCTTTCCTGCCCTGACAGTATTCTGCAATCAGATGAGTGGTAGGGTGGATGAGGGGAGGAGTGCGTGTTGCTTATCTTGTCCTTAGATATACTTCGGACACTGTCTCCCATGACACCCTGAAAGTGATGAAGTACAGGCTAGATGCACAGAAAGAAGGGTGAATTGAAAACTGGCTGGACTGCCAGGCCAAAACCTTGTGATCAGCGCCACCAATTCCATCTAGAGGCCAGTCACCAGCAGCATACCCCAGGGCTGTTTCTTTCCCCCTCCTGCCTGTCAAAGTATAAATGACTGATTTAACATTTTGACAAAGGGAAACAATTGTAAGCACCTTAACATTCCCTCTTTGAAGTTGTCAGCTTTTATTTAGAAAGTCTTGACTGTATAGTGCTCATGACAGAGGTGCCGTATTTAGTTGATGGGAAGCACAGTACTATATTGCCCCAATTTCTTCTCCTTTTGGTCATGGAATATCTTTGGGGAGACTTCAGTTGCTTTCAGCCTGCAGTGAAAAAAAGTACTTTTTGTAGCTCTAAAACTGTGAGGATATAGTTCTTTCTTAAATGTTCTTTTTATACAAATCAACACCTTTTTCTTCTTGTCTAAACTAAAACAATTCAAGATCTCAAGCCTTTCAGACCAATCTTCCTGTAGTTCTAGTACTGATCTACTGATTAAGTCTTTCTTTAAAAAATAATAGCTGTCAATTAAACATCAAACTAATACTTCATCTCATGACTGCAACTAATAGTCAGAGGTCGTGTTTAGAATAGTCAAGTAGTTTAAACATAAACAGCCAAATGTTATTTAGAAGAGACATGCTAAATACTCTACTCATGTCTGCCACTGAAATACACAGTAAACCAAATCTATTTTGGATAGACTGGATATAAATCTAAGACTTACACTGGTACTACCAATTTGGTCACCAAGAAGTTTCATTCAGAGCAGCTGGATGTCTGGAGGACACATACTCAGCCAGTGTAGTCAAGACTTCCTTCAAAGCTAGTCTCTTCTGAAAGTAACAACCTGAAATCAGAAAAGCAAGTATAAAGCAGATGATTGAGAAATAAATGTAAAACACGTCAACTCCATTTTGACCTTAGCAGAAGTTCAACAGAGATTCTGCCTCCTGGTGTAAAGGTTTACTACTCAGCC
This sequence comes from Brachypteracias leptosomus, assembly GCA_013401335.1. NCBI lineage: Eukaryota > Metazoa > Chordata > Aves > Coraciiformes > Brachypteraciidae > Brachypteracias > Brachypteracias leptosomus. The sequence continues at coordinate 17,586 of VYZX01020182.1, forward strand.
TGAATAAGTGACAAGATGGCACACTCCATTAACCTTGGCTTTTGGCAGTTTATTGTCTCCTAATGGTTCAAATATTAAAGGAAAGGCAAGAACGATCTGTGAAAATAATGCACATATAATAGTCCAGAGAATTAAGCTGGTATAAAGATAATAAAACACATACTGAGCATGTTTGAAAGCTGCACTGTTGGGAACTTCCTTTTTCGTACTATTAAGTATCACTTCAACAGTATTGATGCTACTTTCTACTTAATGGAGATCTCTGATTTGCGCTCTTCAGAGCACTAAAGGTAAAAAGTAATCATTACCTTCATTTTATCAATGGCTTACTGAATGGCAGAGTTTAAATACTGTGTCTAAGATCATATAATGAGGTAGCTCTGTTGAGAGAATTTGTGGAAGAAGAAATTCAGAAGACAAAATATACTAAAGGAGAGGGAAAGAAAAAAGCCCAGTAGCTCTGCTATCCTAAGCCTATGAATCATGAGCTTGTCAGAAAGCAGACTGACACTTTTTTACAAGGACTCTTTAACATATCTGGGGTTCTGTATATTCTTTCAGAGATCAAAACCAAGAGAAATGTTGCACTGCATGAGGCAAAAAGCCCATCTGGGTCCTGTTTTCAGCAGTGCCCCATAAAAGGGAAAATCATAGTATCTGGGACTTTTCTGGAGTGATGGTGGTTCCTCTTTCTACTCTCAACCTTGAGCAGTCAACAGCTGAGGAGCTTTTGTGTACCAACATAACTTTAAATAATGTGTCTTCCATTACTTTTTCCAAACGGTTTTTTAAAAGCATGTTAATATTTTTAGTTTTTGCAACACTGTTGCAATTAACATGACAACTTCATTATGTCTATGTGTGACATATATGTGTTCCCTGTGTTGTATTCTTTTCCTTTAAGTGTTTCTCTATTTCGTAAGATCTTTATTTTACAAAACAGTTTGTTTTTCAGTGATGGTGTTTTAAGCAATTCCATGGCATGCTGAGCTCTAAATATTTTAAATTTGCAAAATTATATTTGCTTTCTTTTTATTCTCCCCAAGCACTAAGAGCAATAGTAGGATAATTAGTTTTCATTGATCTCAAAGGCCTAAAATCCAGCTGTTAAAAAATGGCCAAATACAATGTATATTTTCATGGGAAAAACAATGTAAACGGTTAATTACTATGTCATCTTATAGTTCCCATCTTGGACTTCCGAAAATAATGGCAATCTTTATATAGCATGACAACTTTGGTACCATGGTTGTGTTACCACAATACAGAAGAATATTTTGTATTCAGTTTGGTTTATCATGTTTCTCTTATAACTATGTCCTGAAGTAAATCTCTTCAAAGTCCAGTGCTTGAAGGAAATTATGAACATTACACTCCCTGTAATTAATGCACGTAATTTATATGTATGCAAACTCCATGTGGTTTTTTTGTTACAGATTATTAAATGCACTATTGATAAATGCTAATGGAGTTAACTTGGGGGGAGGGGTTGTAACAGGAAGTTCCCCTAACCCAAATAACTGTTATAGCTAATCACAATTTTGTCACATGACATGGAGAACTGAGAGCTTTATTTAATCTTATTGTTAACTCACTGTTTCCATTGGTTTACCTGTACAAGTATTTTAGTGAATCAGAGATTAAAGCAGCATACTTATTTCAGAATTGATATATAGTTTCAAGGTTTTTTTCTTGTTTATTTGTGTTTTCTGTTCTTTCTCTCTCTTACATGCTGCAGTTGCAAACATATTGTGGCGAGAGCAAGGTATAAATACAGATTTTTTTTATATTTTCTATATTGCAGTGAAATGCTCATCTATTGTTCCTTTTGTGTGTTTGTCTTGCGGGCATTCTTTACAGTTACAGTAATTACCTTCCCCCTTGCAACATTTGAGGGATTAGATTTGAAGAAAAAATACAGTGGAAAAAAAATCCTTTGTGAATGTTCATGCCTTTGTGAACTGCTTTTCCCTTTAGGGTGAAAGGAGGAGATACGCTGCTCAAAAATTTCAGGCAATTACTTAAAGGGATACAACCAGAAGCTCAGATTTAAAATGCAGATCTTCAACTTTTGTTTGTTTACTCACACGATAAAACTTCCAACCAATCAGCCTATATGCTGTTGAGATTGATCTTGTATGAATCATTCTTATTTGACAAAATCATAATCTTAAAAAGTTTAATGAAAATCAAGGTACCTGTTGATGCTTAATGAGATGAAGCATTTTCTTCTTATGCTCAGGAAGGGTTTGTAAATAAATGTTGGGAGGCGAAATGGAGGTTTGTGGATAAATATAAATATAGACAGTATCAGGTGTTAATAACAGAAAGCACAGAAAATATATTTTACTGACAAAGAAATGTATTAGTTTTCATATATATGAGATAATTTCATAAAGCATATTGCAGAAAAATATCATCAAAGTGTTGTCATGAGCCCTCATTTCATTGCACTAAGTAGCCTGTTCTTAATTTAAAGTTGCAATTTAGAAATTAATGTATTTCAGGAATAGGAAATTGCTTCAGTTATTTCCATGGTAAGATTGATAAAACCTTGATCCACTTATAGTATTATATGAATTCATGCTGCAAATGGTATTTCTGCATGATTCTTAAAAGATTTATTTTAAGTTAATTTAAAGATTCAAAAATCTGATGTTTCGTTTGTCTAATTATATAGTAACCTCTGGCATTTCCCAGTGTATTTACAAATATGAACTAGTTTTATTTTTTATATTCCTGTTTTACCAGCTGCTCAGCTGGTATAAACAATCAGTTCCCTCATTATAGTGGAGCTCAGCTGTGATCTTCCTGCTCTATTGGCCTTGCAGAGTACAAATTACATGTTCAGAGTTTCATATAATTCCGCTGTTAACAATTAAACTGATGCACAACAAGATTCAAACACCAAAGCTTTTAAATATATTGTGTTCTCACCACTTATTGGGAAGGTATCATTTGTGTTTTATCTTGTATTGAATAAAACTGAAAACATGATTGGCACCCCCTTGATTGTCTTTTGAAGTCAAGTCCTGTATTGTTTTCAGTGGTTAGAAGGCACTTAGGAAAACAGAGTTTGTGACTATAAAGATGAATTAAAAATTAGAGTGCTTATAGTAAAGACATTCAGATTCCTTTGTGACTGTTATGAAACAAGCAATTTATAATAGAGATTGAGAATGGGAAATGACAATATCTTCTTTTAGTGCAGGTTTTCTCTCCTGTGTTTCTTGTTGGCCAATCCTTGTGTTTCCAACAAATATTGTTGCTGGTTGCAATGTTAGAATTCATTTACAAGAGACCAATACCCTAAGCATCACCACTAACTTCTCTGGGCAATGCATATTCTGTCATTTTCTGTTATCTAAGTATTAACAAATAGGAAAGGAGAGATGGGTGATCAGTAGGACAATTAAGATTGTGAAACCATAGATAGGCTTTATTGCCTTTAATGCATATTTGTATATAAGGTACACAAAAGCCTTATCACAACAGCTCGCTTCTGTAAGTGTAAAAAGAGTATGTGTCATAAAAGCTGAAAGGATTCCGAAGGTACATTAATTTGTTTTACAGTAATAATACAATATATGCATACAGAACTATTTCCATATATTAATCTATATGCAAAAAAACCAACCCACCATCATTTTTTTCAAATTTGTGTTAAACAGTTTTAAATATAGATTCAGTCTAAATGAAGCAAATATATTTGTATTTATTTGTTTTGCTTCTGTGACTGTATTATAAGTGTGTTATTTTTGGTTTGGTGAGGCAGGGTTATAAAATTCGGTCAGATGTCTTTAGAGGAATAGCTCCTGTAGTTGTGAAGAAGTTGCCTTGCCTAAGTGATTAGATATCTCTATAGATTAGATATTTGTACAGATATTCATAGACATCCACTCAAAGGAAGAGTTTTGGGGTCATAATAACTTGGAAGGGGGGATGGTTTCATTGAATCCAGTGGTAAAAGCTCCTTATATCAGCTGACTTCCCTAACTTGGTATTGAAATGGAAGGACATTTCTTACTGTGTCTCCTTCACTGTTTTTGGAGAACAGTTTGGGGAATATTACTATGCAGACATTGGAAATAAAGACTTCTAAGTTTGGTCTGGGTTACTACACACGAATATTCCCTGTATATTGGAAAGCCTGCCTTGGAGTATTGGCAACCGAGAAGGAAGTTTCAGGAGCCTGTTTATCAGATGTCTCTATCGCTTGGAGCTATCAGATTTACTTCCTTACCTTCTGGTATTACTTATCCTGCTAATAACTATAATATACTTTAGTCAGCAAGACCAGGGAGAAGGGAGAACCTTGTTGTGGCCCCAGCCAGCTCCACATATTTATTTGTCACCAAGACACAATAAGCTGGTTTCTCAGCTATAGATCTCTACACTGTTCACTGGCAGGTGCATCCTCACTTCAGTCAAGCTTATCTACAAATTCCAGCTGTTCCTACAGGATGCAATGTCAGGCACTTTTTAAAGAAAGACCTTGATATATTGTCTTACATAGGCTGTATGATTTACCTGCAAAGGCATGTGAAAATACCTAATGGCCAGAGTGGGCATATTGCCCTTAGTGTACCCTGTGCTCAGAATAGACATGATTGATAAGTTTTTCTTCAACCTGGCCCTGCTTCAGTGCCACACCAAGTGCAGCATAGACAAAATCCTCTCCCACTTTTTGGTAACCTATTAATGGATAGATTTGATCTAAAATGAGGAAAACCCTGCTTGGAGACTGTCCTTTCTTTCTTTTTAGGAAAACTTGACCAGAAGTGGAAAATGATTCCACAAGATTTCTCAAAGATAATTGAACTTGTTTGTTCTGGGCATGGCCTGACAACCTTATGCATATTACGGACTTTTAAAGGACTGTATCACCTATGTGATTCCTAACAGGGACTGAAAACATTTATGTACGTATGTACGTACGTACGTACATACATACATACATACATACATACATACATACATACATACGTACATCTATACACAAACACACACTTCCCATCTTGCCAATGAATGAACTATGTGAAATTCTGAATAAACTAACAGTTTTGATTTACTTTTACAAGAAAAGATGCCATAGGATGAGTTGCATTAGCATTGTGCACATTAACAAATTGCTCTCATACCAAAATGTGATGAGGTTTTTAGTCCAGGATGAGGATTTTCTGTCATAATTAATTTTGTGCATTTCAATGTGGTTTTGTTCCTAAGGTCTGGGAATTGGGAACATGTTTTATGTTTTTTATGAAGACGGCATCAAAGTAATACAACCAGTGGAATGTGAATTTCAGAGACATATTAAGCCTAGTGAAAAACTCCTTGGTTTTCAGGCAAGTTATTTTTTCTTAAAATTTAATTGTAGTGTTTTCTCAATTATAGTTTTCTTTAGATAAGAATTCATTATTGCCAGTTTAGTATTCTCTGCTTGATAAATTCAGGCATGTCTTCTCAATTAATAAGTAGATTATAAAGGTTGACTCAAAATTTCCTGCATTTTCTTTGATCAAATTTAACCTATAAATCTCTCTTTTAGATTGAATATTCCCTGTATACTTTTCAAACCCCTTATTTTCTTTGCCTGTCTTTCTCTTTTCCTAGTCCTTTCCTTTAACAGCTCCCTACTCTTTATTTCTGGTTTGGTGACTGTGGTTGCTGTTGTTTTTTTCTCCCCTCTATCCCCAGTTAAGTGCATCATTGTGAATCAGCGATTTATTCTCTCTTTAGTAAATAGAAGATCTAAAGCTATTGTTTGTAATGATTTCTTTTTCTCCGCTAGATGTTTGTCTATGTTAAACTGTCAGCTATCATGAGTCAAATCCCTAACCTGATAAACACTCTTACGGCTTCACTGAAGTTAGTAGAGATGATTGATGCTTTGACTTCAACTTACAATTTATATAAGTAGTTTCAATAACTTTATTGTTAACAGATTTGTAGCTGATTTCACCAAATTCTGTGCATTTAGGAAGTGGTTTCCATGTTCAGCATACATAAAACAGTAGTGCATTCTCTACTTACATTTATTCTTTTGATGTTTTTCCTTTACTGCTAATGAAATTGCTAGACGATATGATGCATGCTCTCACAGGAATGCTTCATACTATATTAAGACTTGTTCTATATGAACTATTACCTTTCAAGAATAATAACTTTTTCTCATTATTTGGATTTGAATGACTGACCTTGACATACATAAGAACCCATGGGCTGTACACTTTGTATTTTTTCCCTAACACCTAAGGCACACTGAAATAACAGCAAAACTGTCTCAATGGAATTTGCCTCTTCAGTTATCATTATTGAGGTCAAAGGCTGCTGTACTCAGCAGCAAGATTTATTTTAGTGTGAATAATTATGCTTTGAACAGCTAATCATACCTTGATTTGTGCTGCTTAAGTGAAATTAGGTTGACACAGCCAAAAATAAGCCAAAAAGATTTTTTTATGGCTATTTAATTCAAAAGCTGATTATTTAAGAAGTCTGTTAAAATTTTATTGGTCTAAAGTGCAGCCTAGATTTTAAGTGTATTTTTATTGAAATGTGGTAATAATCATGATGGATAAGTCAAATTTGCTTCCTTTTTGTAGCTTTCACATCTAAAGTACCATAATAATTATGTTCTCTGCCAAAAAAAAGAGAGAGACCAGGAAAGTAGGGTTGATAACTTTTAAAGTAGGTATAGATTTGTCCTTCTTTGGATATCTTTGGCTTGTGCATAACTGTGGTAAATACAGAGTCAAGAAATTAAGCTTTGCACCTACATGCATGTCATTTTGCCCATTAAATTCAACAATATTTCTACTTATTCCCCTGAACACTGAAAACATCTTCCCTCATATATGGTGGCTAATAAATATTCCCACAAATCTAAAATATTTGGAAAGTATAGCCTTATCTTTTCTACTCATAGTGACATCATTGTTCACTCTGCATTCCAAAAAAAGAAAAAATTGATACTTTTCAGTAAAAAATTTTGAAAAAACACTATAAGATTATTTTCCTCCTAGAAGAATGACAAAACATGAGTTTAAAAGAATTCCCAACATATACTGCTAATACTATGACAACAATAGTATATTCTTGAAACAGCTCTTTGACTGTGAAGCTTTAGACAACTGTTTTCTCCTTTGAAGAATATCCTGTCTTCCTCAAGCCTCTTTGGAAAAGCTATTTTCTCTAAATAAGAATAATAAAATAACCCAGTTCTGGCCCAGGATTAGGCTTTTATCAAGTTCAGCATGTGATCATTAAGTGGTAAGAGTTCATATCATAAATTAATTGTTAATGATTGTCTTTGCATCTGTCATATAATTTTCCTAATCAGGGATGTTGGTATACTGAATGGTTTGAGGTGGCTTTACATAGTTGTTTACATCTATAGCGGCTGTTGCTAATAAAATCTCCATCACTTAGCTCTTAACTTACACTTAAAGGAATTACATGCTTGCTTAAACCTCTCCAATTTCTTTATGCTTTTCCGAATTAGCTGTTCAAGAGATAAGTAAAACCCTAGTAGACCTGTTTCATTGCCAAACAATTGCTAAAGTGTAGGAACATTTCTAAATTCTACAGTGCAGTTTAGATACTATAAGTGTTACAGAAAATGTACAGAATATTACACACAATACTGCAATGTTCCTCCTGAGGTTTCCTGCTTGCCTGTCACCAAAGTAAATTACCTTCAGATGAGCCCCTGTAAAATAATGAACTCATATGTTTGTACATGGCATTGCATTGTATTGTGAACGAATGTTGCAGTAATTACACATGTACATATTTAGGCATGCTAATTTTGCTAAAGCTAAATACAGTTTCTCAATAGCTATATACTTGAGAACCCTTATCTAAATATTTAATTGCCTCTTATGTAACTGAGCGTCAATACAGCAAAGCACTTTAGTGTGTATCTAACATGGGAATCAATTAGACTTTTACTGTGTTTAAAGTGAAGCAAAAGATTTAGTGCTTTACTGGATCATCATGGTTCACAGGAAATGATAAAGAGCTTCCTCCCCTCCTTCCCAGAATCTCCTAAGTTACTTGAATCTTCTAAATTAATATCAAATGAAAATAGACTTTTATTAGTCTGTAGTGACAATTTTAGATGCATAGGGACAGATATAAACTTACTTCTGTTTTCTGATACAGGTTATTGTTTAGTTATACCAGCTTTGACAGCTGGTTGTTTAACCTGTTGTTAATTAGATTCTTAACCCTGGTGCAAGTAGAGTCTTTCAGTTGTTAAACGCCTCATCACTCTGAAGTGTTTGGGACATTTCCCTCACTAACATGCAACATCTATTTATCTTCTGCAAATTAATATTATCATTTATTATAAATCTTTTGAAAAACGTGTTTTTATTTCCCCTTCTCAATGAATCCCAGTTAGAATAGTTATTTCAGAAGGTTGGGGGCAGAAAGAAGCAATGGAAAGATGCGCCTTTGTTGAGACCAATGGAAAAGTCCTTTTGGTTTCAACATAATCCTGTTTTCCTCCTTATTGCAAGAAATAGCACACAGTGGCCATATTTCAGTGAACTAGGTCATCTCACACTTGGATTTGAATATGTGCTGGAGGTGGGAGCAAAATACTTAATTTCAAAATAATTAATGTGACTGCAAGGCAGACCAAAGTTTCCACAGGAAATTAACACACTTGTAAGTGCAGAGAAATTGCTTTGGTTTACATCACATTAAGTGTAGTAACTGCAAGATTGTTAACCTTTGTTTGTTGAAAAAAATGTGGGAAAAGATCCACAGCCTTTAATTTTTACTACAGAATGTCAAGTAAACAGCAACTTACTATATAATAGGTGATTGTAAGTGAAGATCAGGTTCGTGACCATCTGTTGAACCTGAAAGTGCACAAGTCCATGGGACCCGACAGGATACACCCACGGGTACTGAGGGAACTGGCGGATGAGGTTGCTAAACTGCTCTCTATTATATTCCAAAAGTCATGGCAGTCTGGTGAAG
>VYZX01020182.1:26859-36886 GCA_013401335.1 Brachypteracias leptosomus
CTGGAGCACCTCTCCTACGAGGATAGACTGAGAGAGTTGGGGTTGTTCAGTCTGGAGAAGAGAAGACTCCGAGGGGACCTTATTGTGGCCTTCCAGTATCTTAAGGGGGCCTACAAGAAAGCTGTGGAGGGACTTTTTAGGATGTCGGGTAGTGGTAGGACTCGGGGGAATGGGTCAAAACTAGGGGGGGGTAGATTCAGATTAGACGTTAGGAAGAAGTTCTTCCCCAGGAGGGTGGTGAGACACTGGAACAGGTTGCCCAGAGAGGTGGTGGAGGCCCCATGCCTGGAAATTTTTAAGGCCAGGCTGGATGGGGCTCTGAGCAACGTGATCTAGTGGGAGGTGTCCCTGTCCATGGCAGGGGGGTTGGAACTAGATGATCTTTAAGGTCCCTTCCAACCCTGACAATTCTATGATTCTATGATAAATTTATGTCTTAATACATGCACTGTTGTAACCTGTTCACATCACCATATGCTTTCATTGTACTGCTTAAAAAGCTTGACTCAAATCTTCTTAAAACATTGCAGTTAAAAAACTAAGTCTATAAACATAGAATTTTCATGTTTAAATCTACAAGTACATTCTTTATTTTGAGAATTTCTTGCCCCAGACTACCTTGAAAATCTTCCTCTAAGGATTTATTTTCCTCCATCTGCTGACTTTTTACAGGGCAAGTCACTTTTTGATTAAAACGTCTGGGGGGAAAAAAACAATGAAATAAATTAATGTTTTTATCAGATGTTAGCTTTTTTCAGAGAATAAATTATAAAAAAATAAATTACATTTTAATTAGAAGAAGAAAATGGTGGGTTTATGTTTATAATTTAAGGAGAAATTATTTTGACCACTTACCCACCCACTGGGGAAATTAATGTAGAGCCACAGAATTACTGCCTGTAATGTAAAAGAAATCCAAACTGTTTAATCAGATAAATGTTAACTTTTCAAAAGCAAGATTTCTGTTCCATTGATTGAAGCTATTTCTGAGGCATCTAGATAAGTGTGAGTTTGAATAACTAGAGAAACAACTACATAAACTGTTTCATTCTGGGGAAAAAGACTCTATTTTGGATATGAGAATTTTGGTGCCTGATTTTCATTGTTACTTTGGTGAAACACTTTTTTTGCCTTTATTTTAATTTTCCAGTTTTGGGGGCAAAGTGAGAGTTGACTTTGGATTATAGTAATTTATGATGACATAAATAAACATACTGCCATGTGAGAGTAACCTAGATTCCTTCAGCAGGGGTTATTGTTTTTGAGTGATACTTTGAATGTGTCCTTGTAGAATCCACAGCACCAAAACCTGGTGTGAACTAAGGTGAGTCCCAGAGACATGACTGAAAAGAGTGACACAGTATAGAGCTGTTATAAACATTTGTGGATGTATTATTTGAAGAAGCTGTTTTCTGAGGAAGAAAGAGGACTGTGTAGAACAATCTAAAAGTAGTTATCTGTTGAGATAAAACACGGAACTAAGACAAGGTGTGTTTAGAATAAATACCCAAAAAAATTTGTGATCAATGAAGCAAACTTCCAGTTGAAGTGACAGTTGCACAGAAAGCAAATGACAGTATATCACTGATCTGATGATTTTGCATCATATTAGAGACATACTTGTTTACATTGACACTTCACAGGGCTATGGTTGGACTAGATGATCTTAGCAGTCATTTCCAACCTAAGTGAATCTATTATTCTATTCTATTTATGCAATTAAAAGCTTTTAGCCACATTTAAGAATGAAAGTCCAATTTGTCACCATGCCTATCATTCCTTAAAAAACAGGTTTTAAACAACTTCCTTCAAAGTGCATGGCTTTCTAGCAGTGCAAAATAAATCTTACTCTCTTTATGTATTTCTAAGTTCTGCTGATGTTCCTGATTACATGCCATCTCATGGTACCTGAGTTTAGTAACCTTTACTTATCAATGTGGTTTCTGAAAGACCTCCCCTTAGCTGAGATTTAAGAACCATGTAGGAACAAGCAGTGGCTTTTGATCTCCTGTAAAGAAACTCTTTCCGTTAGAGCTGGAAATTGATTTATTTCTTATTTTGACCTATAAAGATTGAGTGTATTTTCTCAAACGTATAGGCACAGCAGGCAAAGAATGTTGATGATACAGAAAAGTTACTGTTCAAATGCATCATCTTCTTGAAAAGCATTGCTTAGTGCCAGAAACATTGTTCTGTCACATTATTTTTCCCCTTCCTTTTAAAAGGAGTCTGATGATTAGAAATAGAGTTCTTGTTTAAAATCTCATCAACTCTTCTACATTCAAGTTGTCATCTGATGGCATATAATTATTTTTAAAGCGACCAGTTATGATTTATCAGACAGAGCATTCTAAATTACAAATAAGCAGCAGATAGGTGCTAAAAAGAAATAATACTTATGATTTGGTGAAATTGCCCCTTGTGATGAAAGGAAGAAAAATTAAGAGGGAAAAGAAAAATAGGTCAGGAAACCAAAAAGCTTGACTCATGCTGTACCTCTCCAAACAGAATATTTTTCAGGTCCTTGTTTTTTCATAAGTTTAATGTCCATTATAGGAAAAAATCATGCTATTTCATAAAGAGGATTTTGGAAATATGGTAATGTATTTGACCAAGTAGCTTCTAATTTTGATAAAAGTAAGCTTTCACTGGGAGTAGTTACAAACAGGTAGATAGAAATAGATACAGATATATATATGTGATGAATGGGGATATATTTATATAAAAATATGAATAGTTAGCATGTAAACTACAGATAGCTATTTTGAGTGAAAGGGTGTAATATAAATATATGTATTATGAAACTGAAGTCAACAGGAAATTTTTTTTTATTATTCAAAGTCATCCTTTTGAAGAGGTGGAAGAGCAGAGGCAAATAAATGGTAGTAAGATCTGATTTGTATTAACACTGGTGAGATAGACTATAAGGGTGTCTTATGGCAGAAGTAGCTAAACTTCTTGACCTTTGAAGCAACATTCCAGTATGGGTCTGTGTAACCAGAAAAGCAGATCCCTCTAACTGCTGCTGCTTTGCCCCTATACCATGTGACAACTTGCACCACACCTCCCCCTCTTCCTCTTCATTTATACATTATTATCTTCCCAATTCAGTATTTCCCTGCCTTTACTGCTGTATTCTCAGATACAAGTGTAAGCCATGTCTATGACTGTCTCCCATTGCAAGAAACTGTGATGGTGCAGATGGGGGAGCTGCTAGCTACTGCACAGCAACGAGTCGTTGTGTGTCTAATCTGATTTTAAGGTCTCCTGGCTCTTGCTTACTATTTTTCTACACATATTATTGTTTCAAACGGGTTTCTTTCTCAGGACAACAGTACTAACTCCCAAATGTCTGGAAAACATCTAAGAAGTTGATGTGTGTTCTACACTAAAGTGCTTGTGAGTTGTGTCGAGCTTAGAACGTGCAGTTTGTCTAACATTAGTCTACGTCCTAATGTTGCCTGTCCTTTTTCCTTCCCTAAATTTATTTTACAGTTGAAAAAGAGTGTAATTTGTCTTTCTATTGCATTGTTGATTGTTTTGATTCTTAGACTTTCCCTGTCTCTATTGAATTATAGGATGAAGTTTGTCCCAAAGCAGATGAAGATCCTGTTCAGCGGTGCGTGTGGGCAACTGCTGTTAATGTAAAAGACAAGTTCATTTATGTAACTCAGCCCACACTTGACAGAGTTCTTATTGTTGATGTACAGTCTCAGAAAGTTGTACAGGTATTTATTTCTCATTTTAAGTTAATACCTGATTTGGACACAAGAATTTAAGGGTTTCTTTTGTATTTCAAAAAAATGCAATTAGCTTGAGAGTAAACACAGTATCTAGAAAAAAGCTCATCCACTTTTGTCACTTAGGAGTTTATGGTTAGTGACTGTTGCTGTCAACAGGCAATTGGGAGGGAGAGAAGCAACATGAAAATACCTCTTACAAATATTAAGTAGTTGAGGAAACAAGTTCTTTGGGAAGTTTCTGGCTTAGGGTACTTTTCACTTGAAAATGAAGTTTCTTTAAAATAGAGTCTTGTCACAGGAATGTGTCAGTCGGTTTTTACAGTAAAGGTCAGGGGCTTAGGTTTGGCTGCAGAAGGTGAAGGACTGATACTCAATAAGCATTTAGATAGAGAATTACTGGAATTGTGGAATACCCAATGCCACCCGTAGCCAAGATTGGTGACTATTAATTTGAACTTCTCTATTCCTCTCTACTATGTAGGTAGTACTATCAGTTTCCCAGTCTCTAGAATGCTGGAGATTCTCTGCTTCATTGCATAAAAGAGTCCTGTGGTACAGGGACTAATGCACTCATATAGTTTGTGGATGACCAAGGTACAAGACAATGCTAAAAAGAATATTAAGTTTTTTGAGCAGCACTATTCCCTCAGGAGAACCTGACAGTCAAAATATACTCCAAATGGTCAGTAGTCTTTCTGAGATGGAATAAAAATGTTATATTTTGTTATCACCACTCAAAATAGTACTGTGGTATCAATGATATTTTACTATGAGGTTAAGTAAGGATTTACATGAGGACAGATTTTAGTCTGTGGAATTGTTGGACATGAAAATACATTTAGAAAATAGTAGTCATAAAGTCATTGAATTCTAAAACGTAGTTTCTGAATATGAAGAGAATATTTAAAGTCTTAAAATGTTTCTGTTAACAAGACACATGGAAAAGGCAAAATCATTATGTTTTTTTACTACTTGGTTTCTGCCTGGTATTCCCACAATATTACACTGTTTTTCTTTCTTTTTACTTTTCCTAATCAGACACTTACAATATATTTCAGACACAAGAATATATTTCATTAAATAGTCTTTAGTCTTTCAGGATGATGTCATTTGACCAGAAAAATTGGTTTTGTTATAGTGCAAAAAAAAGACAATAAGTTATAGTTGGGAACTGTCAACAGTCTTGTCAGTGGACAGGGGGCTGGTGTTTCAGTTGGGTTTGTGTGTGTGTATGTAGGTTGTTTTTTTTAAGTACACTGCAGAATGTAATTTACTTTAAAAGCATAACTTTTTTCTGAAAAAAAGTTATATCCTGAGCAAAGAGCTCTGAAGATACTTAATAACTTGTTAGCAATTCTGCTCTGATTTTCAGAAGAAAGGACACTACTATGTGAAAGTGATAAAGAGGTTTTAACACCACACTAGGTGTTCTGATTCAAATTTTAATTATATAAATGTGCCTAAAATCTACAGGGTTATTTATAATATCATCATATTCACAAGAAACAGATGTTCTTTAGCTAAACAAAACATGGATTTTTTTTTTAATTGGAAATCTAATCTAAATTGTTGTTAAAAATGATTAAATAGAGCTTTTCTTCATGCCTTTTGCCTTTTTTGCTGATAAATGAATGAAAAACTTAATGTATAGAGTATATATTGTATATTAGGCTCTGGGGAGACCTTACTGTGGCCTTTCAGTACTTAAAGAGGGCTAGTAGGAAAGATGGGGACAGATTTCTTAAGAGGGCCTGTATCAATAGGACAAGGGGTCATGTTTTTAAATTAAAAGAGGGTAGATACAGACTAGATTAAAGGAAGAAATTTTTTACACTGGAAGAACACTTGAAACACTGGAACAGGTTGCCCAGAGAGGTGATAGATGTGCCATCTATGGAAACTTTCAAGGTCATGTTGGATGAGTCTCTGAGCAACCTGATCTAGTTAAAGATGTCGCTGTTCACTGCAGGGGTTTGGACTAGATGACCTTTAAAGGTACCTTCCATTGTTCTGTGGTCTTATGATAGTATACGTTTGTATTACTTACATTAATGTAAAATTTACAAATACATAGAAAAATTGCAATTTAAAAAATATTTTAACCTGATAATAATTTTAATAACATTGGATTCTTTAAACATCTACATTCTACCTCTGTATTCTATGTCGGCTGACTCAGAAGACACAGTTTCCTCAAAACCTAACCTATCCAAATGGTGGCTGATAAAATGTTTTATTCAAAACATTAATAGTAATAAGTTGGGTGTTTTTTGTTCTTTTACTTTTTTTAGTTACATTTCATGTCAGAGTATGCAGTGAACTGAGTGGATAATGAATTTTTGTTTTCTGAATATAAGACTTTTTATACAACCAAATCAATCTATTTCTTCAGGAAGAGAAACTAAAAAACAGTAGTCCTGCTTCAATTCACAGATTTGAAGGACTGGAATCTCTGGCAATGGTTTCCCTGGTGTCTGGCTGACATTCATGTGTTATCTTGCTTTCCTGCAGATGATGAATAAAATACCAATTTATTAATTGCTGACTTCAGTGGCAAGAGCATATTATGGCTTTTGAGCTCACTACAAAATATTAGAGAAGCTAGGAGTTCTTTTAAACTTAGGTTTTATGGAACAGTTTGGTAGACTCTTCTAATTTGTCTTCAGTTACATTAGTTATTATTTTACTAAGTACGTTACCATTAACTGACTCAGAGATACTTACCACAATGATGTGTTAAATAAAAAGTAAAATTCAGTAGATTCACCACTGATTAAAAATACATCCCCTCCCCCAGAAATATCTAAAGTGATTCTTCAGTTTTTGGTTGGTCTCCTACAGGTTGCTATTCTATCTCATAAATATTTAAGTTTCTGTAATGAACTGAAAAGCAGACATACAAGATACTTAGGTGTTACACAGAGCTTTTTGCACTAAGTTTGTGCTCCTTAGCAAATATATTGAGCTAAAGCCAGATAGTTCCACAACTCTTCATGGTAGTTCAGGAAGAAAAGCTTTCACTTTCAAAGAATTTATTTTGAGGAACAGAATAGCACTGCTTTTCCATTACTTTAATAATATCCAGATCATGAACTTAGGGAAGTATAGAATGAAATTTATCCTATCTGTGGAATCCTTTTTAAAGGAATGAAGGTCTCAGTTTTGATGGTTCTAGAATGTTTAGATATTAATCATAAATTATCTTTCCATTCCACAATTTGGTAAGACAATATGACTAATGGATAACAGATTAACCAGATAAGTAAATTAAACCAAATGTGTTACTGTCACTTTGGGGCACCTGAGTTGAATTTCTGCTATTTGTTACTGACCTGAATATTATTTACTAGGATACATTTAGCCAAATACATGGGAAGAGTAGTATGGGACTTGCTCTATGTCCAGCTTAACCATGCTAATGTTCAAAATAGACTTAAAAAAGAAAGAAAGAAAGAAAAAAACAAAACAAGTAAAAGTAGTTACAAACAAAACAAATCGTAAAAGCCCAAAACTTCTACAATCTTTTGCACAGTAAAAGTATGAGGCTATTAAAAAAATAGCACTGCTTCTGATTCACAGATGGTTTTCAGAATTGAAGTAAGGCTAATTTGGAATTTAGTGACAAGTCAGGACATGCTTTGTTCAGCATTTCTTGTAACAAACATGGACCTTATCTTCCTTATCTTTTAACAATAAGCATTTATTTTTGGTTCTGGTTTTTGCAAGCAGCAAGAATTTTTCTAACTATTAAATGTTGTTCTACTCATATCATATGCATGTACACAAACACTTATACAAACAGGAAGCAAGGGAGGGAGTTGAATTTCTCAGTCAGATCAGTCTTTTTCATTATTTACAGTACTGCATAGCACAGAAAAAAAAAGAAATCAAAGTGTAATTGATTTTTGGAAAATAGATACTAAGCTGTTCAGAAATGAGAGCATTTCGCTTACTCAACTGCCTTTTCTCTGACTGTCATATTAATACAGAGGATATTATTTATATTTTAACTCTTTCAAGTCTGTATCTTAAAGAAGAAACCAACTAGCTGCTCTGTAAAAACAAGTTCTCCACCTCCTGGCAGTACCACAGCCCAGACCCTGAATGCAGCTGGCACTCATTCGGCAGAAGGTGTATGGGTCAGACCTTTCATCTGGGGAAGCCAAAAGAAAATTTAACACACCTGAACTAATAAGCTATACAACAGCCCAAGTATTATTTTAGACAACTTGTCTTCTAGCCTGCAGCAGAAAAATGTTATCAAACACGAATGACCTTTTTCAAGGGTTATCTTTCTGATTTTAAATGAGCCAGTGAGCAACCTGGCTTCATTTTCCATTTTCAAAAGGAAAAACACACACTGCCTAGATGAAGCTGTGGCTTGCAACACCTCAGGAGTACGGTTAAGTATCATCAGCAGTCTCAGCCAGCCATTAGTGCATTATCTTGAGGGTCTACATCATTAGTTTAAATTAGGTTCACTTAATTAGCCAGCTGGTACTCTCTTTGACAAACTGATAAACAAGCTGTGCTTTACAGTTCCATAATGGTAAGACTCAAAAACAACTTCCACCTATTTTTTCTGTCTCCATGATGAAAATAGAAAAGTAATTCCCCCAGTTGTGTGCCTCGTGCAGAATGTCTCTTAATCAAATATGTTACCCTCCTGTTTCATACCTCTAAAGTCGTCAGTTCTTCTCATAACAAAGGAAGTGTGGAGCTGAAGTGTCTAAAAGGTTTGTGGTCTCAAGAGACAGTGCTCAAGGTTGGAGGGAAAATACTTTGGTTCTGATCACAGATCAAAAAGTAGTAACTGTAATTGGAAAATGTATGAAAACAATCCTTTCAACTTCAACAAAATATACCCAGTTTAGCAGAGACAGGAAGCTTTGGGTGTAGCAACACTGTGTTGGTTTTATGCAGGACTGTGTAGTAACAGCCTGCATTGATTTCAGTGTATGGCTTGACAGTACTCNACAGTACTCTTCCCTTTTTAGCCGTTTTCCAAAAATTGGTGTAGTTTTTAAACTGATATGTATAAAGTCAGAGTGATAGTAGGGAAGGAAGATAAGAAATTTTTTACTTCATTTAAAAACTTTCCAGCTTCTTAATAGCTTCAGTATAATGTCATTTTGATACCAAATGTTAGAGCACATAATGAATAAAAAGAACTTTTTTAGCAGTTCAGTAACTTCGAATCAATCAGAGGGCTTTGTCAGGAATTGACAACATAATTTTTAAATGCATTTGGATAACATGAGGAAATGCATGTCTAGTCATCATTTTAATTCAAGTATATATGTTATTTTTCTTTTGAAAATGTGACAGAAACTAAGTATCTTTATTTTCGTTATGCTTCAGGCAGTAAATACAGATCCCATTCCAGTGAAACTACACTACGATAAATCACATGATCAAGTCTGGGTGCTGAGCTGGGGAAACATGGAAAAGAATTCACCAACTTTGCAGGTGAGGTGATCAGAATGATTATTGAAATTTAAACAAGTTGAACGTTTGGGTAATTGCAGTGTTTTGTATGTTTTCCTTTGAGCATTATTATAATGACCCCAGCAGGGGCAGTGAAATGATTTCAGGTAACCAGAAAACAATGCAGGCAGCTGATTTTGCTGAAGAAGTTAGAGATTATTTTCAACACCATTACTCAGAAGTGGCAATGTTAAATTGATAGAAGAATAAGGACTGCAGCTGAAAGCAGGGTGTGTTTTGTAACTGCCAATCCTTTGAGAGCAAATTGTTACTGCTTATGATGGTTTTGTCCCTAATTAGAGAAGAAACACTAAATTTATATTGATGCCATGGAAGTGACAAGCTCCGTCTTTACTTATTACTTTTTTCAGATGCAAAATATTACAAATCTTTACTTCCCCTAGAAGCCTAGGGACAGTCACTAAAGAAACATTTCAAGAAGCTGTACTTACATTCCTACTTTTTCACTATTTACTTTTTCTTATTTGAAGTAATCCCCTGAGAATACAGTGATCTTCATGTCATAATTTCAAAATTCCTTTTTATTTCAACTTATTTTCCTTCTCTTTAGAAATTATTGAAATTCTTATGTATTTTTAAAAATATATATGGGATAAAGAATAAAAGAAATTCACACACAGAGCTCAAGCATAAAAATTAACATTTGAAAACACCTTTTTAGCACCTACAGACTATTAGTACCTGTGAGTATGCAAAATAATTTGGTGGAGTTTAGCTGTCACTCCTTCCCAGAACATGACTGATGATTGAGTCAGCCTTACCATGGTTTAGAGAGA
>VYZX01020182.1:43576-62781 GCA_013401335.1 Brachypteracias leptosomus
GTGAAGAATCTTAATTTAGTTTCATAAATGCTATTGAATTCTCAGTGCCTTTTCTAGAACAGAAAACAAACAAACAAAAAAACACCACGTAGAGAAATATTGTATCTTTATCTTTTATGTATTATTTTGAGAGCGATTGATGTGGAGTTAGTCATTAAAAAATTTGTCTTAGGTAAAATGTCTGGCCTTTAATTACTTTTAATATTTTGTTGAAATAAAAATTAGCTGTGTAAGCAATATGTCAGAAGAGGTTTTAGATTAACTATATTCATCAAATTAGTAGTGGTCTGGAAAAAACTTCTATTAAATCTATACTTGTCAACAGTCAACAATTAAAATGCTCAATAACAGCATGTGTTTGTTAAGGATGTTAGGCAAAAAAAAGATAAAGCTTGAGCTTACTATTCTTTGGTGTATATACCAAGCAGGGAAANATTTATAAATATATAAATTTATATATATATATGTATAATATATATACTAAATTTAGTAAAAATCTACTAATTGCCTCCCTAATAAATGTGTAAAGCACACCACTGATGTTTCCAGATAGCAAATCCCTGTTTGTACAGAGAGCCTCAGCTACAAAGAGATCAGGTTGGCACCCATGAAGAGTCTCTAAAAACATGGGTGACTTAATTCTAGAATTTCTTTTTTTTTTTTTTTACAGGCCTAGTTCACCTGCTGACTTGACTCTAAGGGAGGGATTGCCTCATGCCTTTGAGCATTCCTTCATGATGGAAATAAAACTTCTAAAATGCAAGCCTGAAAAGTCAGTTTCCCACAGCTTATCATGAGTTTCCTGTACCAGCTAGTTATAGTGTGATGCACAAAAATATAATAGAGTAATAATTACTAAAAGAAAGAAACATGAAAGAAAGTCTTTGAGACTTGCTGTTGGAAGTCTGAAAATTTCAAAGGGAAAAAAATATATCTTGCATATCTTGAAAAAAGCCTGTCCTGCTGTCATCACTGGCTTTGTTTTACCTCTTACACACACTCACAGACAATATCTGTTGAATTATACCAAGAGAATGAATGAATGTAAATCATTGTTTTTCATGCATGCTGTCATGTCCATGTTTTCAGTGCACACAGTTTGTCAAAAAAGTCTCCCCCTCTCCCCACTCGTCTTGAAAAGTTATCAGACACTGGGGCCACAAAATAAATGGGATGAGATGTGTACGGAAAATCCTCGCTGCTAGAAGGTCAGTGTTCACAAAGGAGACAAAGGAGCCTTAGTTAGCTTTATTCGAATAAAGGGAGAGTCCACGGGAGCATCCCAATGGGGTCTCTCAAAGTTCCTGGGGGACGCAGCCCCCTTTTTATCCTAATTTCCCAGCCGCAGGTATCCCTTTCTCCTTTCCCCATTGGCTGAGGTACTCAGAGAGTACAGACTTCCCGATACACCTACTACATACATCCCCCTAATATGTACCCCCCCTTTACATTATGCATTGTATGTCTTATTAATTCTACTTTATGTTCCCCCTCCCTGGGAGGAGAAGTTAATATGTAAAAGTTTCTACAATCTACATTACTGAAGGCCAGGTGCTGGTTCCGTTCAGTCTATCACTTCTTAAGTACAGCTGCCCTTATCTATTTGCAAGGCTAATTCCTTATCACCTTGAGACTCCCCGAATGGTGAAAAGAACCAGTCCTGTTCTCTTTTGTTATTCCACAACCTACCTCTTATCTTATCCTAAGCATCCCTTGATTGTTAAGGTGTAAAGGCATATTTCTTCTAGGTATCCCTTCTTTTTAAAGGCGTATTTCTTCCCCTAGGCCTCCCTAAGCATACCTTATTTATACAGGCATATTGGTACAGGTACATTTCTTCCCTTAGACATCTCTAGTTTGTAAAGACATATTCCATTTCATTTTCCTCTCAGATGTATTGTTCTGTAATAAACGGTACAAATCTCAAGGGTTTTTTTCAGTTATTACTGAAGCTTATTCTT
Organism: Brachypteracias leptosomus; assembly: GCA_013401335.1. Lineage (NCBI taxonomy): Eukaryota > Metazoa > Chordata > Aves > Coraciiformes > Brachypteraciidae > Brachypteracias > Brachypteracias leptosomus. The sequence continues at coordinate 45,538 of VYZX01020182.1, forward strand.
TTTGTAGATGCAGCTTTTAAGAACTGAATATATATATCTTCAATATTTAGCCTTATATATTTACTGAGAAGAACATTTTATTCAGCAAGCTATTTTTTGTGTCAAAGCAGTTCAGAACAACCAATGATCTTGTCCTTAATTGTCTGCTAATACCATTCTTTATTATAAAAATAGACTTTTGCAATTAGTATGTGCGATGGCTGCAAAAAGATGACTTGTACAATACTCAGGAAAATATATTCTTGGAAGCCTCAGGAACAAAAGGGCAGCTCCACTGTTCGTAAATCTAAGTGAATAAAAGATAAATTAAGGTCTGTCATTACACTGCTGTAAAATGTTTCAAAAGCAATATTAAATGAACTCACTGTAATGGAGTAACTCTAACTTTTTAGATGTTTTAATCTTTTAGCAAGTATTTCAAATGTCATATAGCTACCTGACCTAACAAGTGGAAGAATGAGCAATCAGCTCACTGGTGAGATGGCTCAGGAGTTGAATACAGTTAAAATATTCTTAGTGTGATTTTTTTCCTCTCTCTTTTATTTCTCTGTTGTAGGGGAAGCAGTCTTTCTAAAATTATACTTACTCGTTTACACAAAATAGACCAAAACCTAAGTTTTTCTTAGAGGTAATTGGAATGTGCTGTCAATACATTCCTGTGAACCTTCATAAATGAAACCCATGTGGGGTGGTGATTCAGTAAATTCACACTTCATTCCAGAGTTTAAGCCCCTACAGAGATGCGAAGTAGCTGAAGGACTGTGAAAGCAGTTTCAGTATTTCTATGCAAATAAGCAAACAGAAAATATTATTTTGCTTCAAGAGTCCTACCTAATCTGAAAGAAGTTTCTGTTCAGTGCTTTGCAAGTCAAACAATGGAAGTGTTAACTGCCAAGTCAGCTGTAGAAAAAACATAAACAGAAGAGGTAGAATTCATTTGGGAGTTGAATTTTCCACGTAGACAGTATGATTTAGCTGAAAGATAAGGGGCAATTTAAAATTTTACAAAGCCAGTTAACAAGATGCATTAAGGGAGTGGAAAGTTTGAAACAGTCATCAAGCAATAAATATATATATAGGGGAAATAACTTGAAAGCTTGAGGAATTGGAGAAAGAAGCTCAGTAGTAACAGAGCAAGCAGAGAAGATCTAGAAAGTAACTGCAATTTCTAATAATGATTGTGGAATCTACCAGGGAATCCTACGTGGTAGGACACCATGCAAAGAAGATACACCTGGGCTAGGGGTTCCTTCTGCAGTCTTGCACTATAAACAGTATCTTTGTGAGAGGAGTGCTAAATAGAAACCTTATAGTCATTCTTACCCCTCTTTGTGCACCCAAAAGGAGGACCCTTCTAGTCCATAAATATGTTGCTTTTGAAAAGACAGATCATAGGAACTTCTGGAAAAGATGGAGAGTAGACATTAAAAAGTCTTTTTCAGCATTTTTTTTTCTTTAAATAGTGGATTTTACAGTATCTTTGTTTCAGAGGGAATATGAAGAATGAAAGATTGAGAGATTCAGTTCCAATAGCTTAAATTCTCTGAAACTTTGTTCAACTGCCATTGGCCATAGCAACTACTGCTGAAAATAAGTGCCTCTTTAGAAAAAGTGCAGGTACTGTTTAGTGTATGGAACCTATATTCTCCACTTTATTCCTCCTCTGTTCACATGTCTTCACACAAAAAGCTCCAAAAGTCCATAAATGTAGCTACTACATATCTTCAAACTAGGAAACTCCCAATCCTTTACATACTGTGTGACCATTGTTCTGCTTTGTCTATATGCTCCTTCAGCTCCACTCCTATATTCTAACTCAGAAGGACCTGTGTTTGCAGGCTTTAGTAAGCACTAGGCAGTAAGGATTCCCAACTGCATCTGTAATTATAAAGTATAAATAACTGCCAGCACTCCACAAACACAGTTAAGATTTGCTGTCACTGAAATCTGGCAAAGACCAGATGTTCTGAGGTGTATATGACATCTTTTAGTACAGAAAATTTTGGAATTCATGGAGAAAATATTTTTATTTTTAAAGTTCCATGTTATGAAATGTAATCAGTAATTCATTGCACATTTAAATGTGCTTAAAATAAAAATATTTTTTATAATGCACTGAAATCTGTGATTGTTTCTAACCTCTCAATATATGTGTGCATATGCACATATGTCTATAAGAAATCAATACTGAAAACTCTGTTGTATCCTTCATGTCTTTTCCCATGTCAACTGGCAATGTAATTCAAATACTGCTTGATTAATTTAGTCAACTCATGGTCTGATTCTTTTCCTCTTGGGTAGTTTGAGCTCTCAAACTAAAAATGCCAGCTGCCAGTAGAAAAAAACATATCAAAAACATTTCCACTTCAGTGTGGCTATTTAGAAATGCAAATTCTCTTCAAATGTTATCTAAAACATGAGATTGCATCCAGACTTTGTAGAGTTATAAAACTACAGCATCAGTAAAGGAAAACTCCATGTTCTACTTGTGTTTCCCCATTAGCTCAGGAAATGGCCAGAACCTGGCTTAAGTAAGCTTAGTTTGCTCTACTGAAAGGAAGGGTAGCTTTGTTAAACTATAAATGTTTCCACACTGTTAAGTTTTTTTCCCTTTTGCATATGCAGAATTCATTACATCTGTCCATCTCAAGTGGCCAAACTAACCATTATTAAAAATAAATAAATGTTGTACCTGTCTACTTTTAAAAATTCAGCATGTGTTAATATATGAAAATACATGACACAATGAAATGTGTTAAAATGCAGTCAACTCTGAGAAGAAATTAATCCCAGCAATCATGGCACGTAATTTATTGTACTCAGTTATCTTAGTACTGTCCTATTTACTCGTTGGTTTTCCAAATAAACCAAATTATAAAGATCCATTTATTAGATTTGAGGCAATCTTAAAATTATCTAATTAACCATTTTTCCATGTGTTTGCTAATAAACTACCAGAGCAGAATTATTTTTAAAGATTTGCTGAGTCTAGCTTGGGTGGGGTTAATTTTCTTGATGGCAGCCAGAATGGTGCTGTGTTTTAGATCTATGGCTTTGGAATACTGAACATTTATTTCAAAATTTTCATTTGTATATTTCTATTTTTAAGCATTTAGAATAGATTTTTATTCCTTACATTTAAGCTTTCCTATTTGATGTTATGTTCAGACTGATATTTTCTTAATTTGGATCACTAGTAAAAAAGGGAGAGTAAGAAGTTTGTTCTTTTGAATATTCACATACCCGCAGCTATACAACAGTAGGTGAACTTCATTTTTAAAATGAAGAAAAAGATCCTTTGAGACTGTTTTGACATATGTAATTTATCACCTTTGTAGTCCTTATCTCTACCTCATTATTCATTTTCTACTGGCACTGACTATTTCTTTTGACATACAGAAATCTGGCTGTGCAATCCATATGACATCTGCCCACCTTGATGTTCCCACATTTTCTGGAGTGCCAGATCTTCTTAATCCTATCCTACCTTGTACTGACATTTAGGACCATTTTTCAGAGTGTCTTTTGTTCACTGTGTGTGTGTAGCTAGCCCTTTCTTTGACTTTTATTGCTTTAAAAATGAAGTGTTTTTTGGTTTTTTTTATTAAACTGCTAGTTCTCCTTCCCTACAAGGTACAAGAAAGAAAAACACATTTCTGCCAACACTAGAAATACAATTTTGCTGAGAATAAGTTATAATGTAACACAAATAGTTTCATATATTCCTGGATTCTAAAAATCTAGAAATTAAGGTGCTTTGCTTTGTCCTAAAATTTCATGCACTGAAAACGTGCACTAAATGTAAGTCAGAAGTCCTGAGCTATATGTAACATGTTAAAACAAGATAGCTCTTCCAGCAAGATCTAAAAAAATGACTGAAGAAGCGACCATGGTATCTGGCCAACTATGGGGAAATTTTCACAGTTGTTCTTTATACATGGGTCATTTGAAGATACTCTTCAACATGAATTTGGGATAACAGTCCATTTCCTTCCTCTGGATCTCTCAGTCTGGAGAAGAGAAGACTCCGAGGAGACCTTATTGTGGCCTTCCAGTATCTTAAGGGGGCCCACAAGAAAGCTGTGGAGGGACTTTTTAGGATGTCGGGTAGTGGTAGGACTCGGGGGAATGGGTCAAAACTAGAGGTGGGTAGATTCAGATTAGACGTTAGGAAGAAGTTCTTCCCCAGGAGGGTGGTGAGACACTGGAACAGGTTGCCCAGAGAGGTGGTGGAGGCCCCATGCCTGGAAATTTTTAAGGCCAGGCTGGATGGGGCTCCGAGCAACGTGATCTAGTGGGAGGTGTCCCTGTCCATGGCAGGGGGGTTGGAACTAGATGATCTTTAAGGTCCCTTCCAACCCTGACGATTCTATGTTTCTATGCTCTGCAAGTAAAATCTTAAATTGAAATAGTTATAAATATAAATAAATAGGTTTGGGGGGTTTTTTTAAAAAAAGGAAGAAATGGAAACCACAAATAATATAATTCTAAAAGGATTTCAGTCAGTATACTGTTATTATTACCAATATGAGCATTTAGTTAAGAAATTTTTAGCTTTCTTTTGTAAGCACTTACATGATTTATTCAGCAGGGTTTCAGAAGACAACTTGCCTAGTCTCTCCTACAAATAAGTGTTTGAAAGACTGTATCACTTGTGATTTTTCTACTGAAGTGAGAATTATCACAATAAGAATGAGGATTTTTTTTATGGTACTTGCAATGTCTTTTACTTTGTCTGAGCAGCATTAAATCTGTGACGCTGATTTTTTAGTCTCCAGCTAATCCAAATACGTTGCAGGATAAAATCAGAAACTATGCTTCCATTATTGTCCATTAGTGAAAGCTTACTAATGCTCAAAAACTATTTCTTTTATAACATTCATTCCTATCTCCATCATTTACTGTCTAGGAATGGAAAATTTTTCTATCCAAATTTAAGCTCTGAACACAAAGCTTAATTTGAGGAGATCCCGTTCTCCTAAGAACATAGGACTTACCAGGATTCCTTCAAGTCCTTCTAGAAATTATATTTCTTTCCTTCTGTCTTTCATGCCTGTCTTGAAATTCTTGTTACCCATATTTTTTCCAAATAATGGTCTGTATGTGCTAAAAGAGAAAAAGAAAGAGAGGGAGAAAGAATAATTTTAGTATGTTTGGCCACCATTGACTGTGGGGTCTCAGCTATCCAACTTAATCCTCTCTACACTGAATTCCATCACTGAGAATGGAAATAGAGAATACATGTTCACGTCTATGTGGTATGTACAAAGCAATAGCAAAAAAGAATAAAGATCTTCAGTGCTTGCAGAACAAATCTGTGAATATCAGTCTCTGAAATCTTGGAATACTCACTTTAAAGATCATTTCCCTTTCTTTCAGATATCTCAGGTGATGTCCAGCAGTTGTTTCCACCTCTGTGAAGCACAGCAGGACTTTTGTGGGATGTTTTTTCCCCCAGCTTTTTCAGTATTCATCCCTCTTCTATTTCAATATATTTTAGGATCTAATCAGGAATTTTATCTTTACTGAGAATCCACTCCCATAGATCTAAAAATGTTGGTTACATAGCTCTTACAATAGAATGTTTGTAATGATATTATCAAGTAAGCTTATAAAGCTTATGTAACTTGTGATGGATTAGATCTCTTTTGACATCTATTTTGTTGGCATCCATTCCTAAATCCACATCCACAATTAACGATAAACATAGTATTGATTTTCAGTGAAAACAAGTTATATCTATATATTAATTTTCCTCTTTCCTCCCACATAAGTTATACATTTCAGAGAATTCCTGTTGTTGTATAGACATTTTTTCTTCTAATTTCAAAGATACAGATGAGAGGTTTAGTGTGCAAGTCTATAAGAACTCAGAAACCTGAAGTTTTCAAAACTCAGAACCTCTTCCCAAGCATGGGTATAACAAAATAGTCAATGAGACCTGCCATCAAATTCCATTCTTCATCAGAACTGATCTTTTCATTCATCTAACAGAACTTATAGTGATTATCTTGTTTTACACTAAAATTACTTCTTTTCCATAAGAGTGACCCCACAACTTCTGTTCTTTGTTTTGTTTTTTTCAATTTTTTTTCCCATTCCTATTTCTTAGAACTATGATATATTATCACTGTCATACATTACTGCTGCAAATGTTATTTCTGTCTTCTTTAGGAGGCACTTTTACATATTTCATTCACAGTAATTGCAACAAGTAATTATAAAATAAAATAAAATTTAAAAAATAAAATTGGTAAGGAGGAAAGTATTATACAGATCTCTGTCTGTGGATATGTATGTTCACACACATAAGCATAAAAATAGAGAATTATCAAGATATTCACCAAGATGTAATTATGTCCTCAGATGGAAAGATGCTTTGTGCTTAATGTTGTTATATACAAACACCAAGGAAGGAAAAATAAAAGCCTTTTCTGACTTCAAAACAGAAATATGAAGCAAGTGTTCTTAATATTGTAAAAAGCATCAGGAACAAAATTAGGAATGCAAACTTCAAAGGTCAAACACTATTATAGTACCCAAAAGAAAGGCACCATTTGTGCTGATGAGCAATAGCTACTGGGCAAAATCCACTTAGCCTTTTGTTATCATCAAATAACCGTTTCTGAACTGCAGAAATTAAAGATCTTTTCTCAGCAACCTGCCAGAATTGGACTATTCTAGGCAACAATAATTTTCTAAGTCCTGAGGGGAAGGCTGCTATACCCTTGCAGTGCTGGCAGTTTTTGAAATCAGAAACACTTCCAAAATGAAAAGTGTTGGTGTATATATATTTGTGCAATAGACTACAGTAATTGTAGTAGAAAGTGACAGTGAGACAGAAAATGGTGTATTTTAAAATTACTTAAGTAAGGAAAATCATGCGGTGATTTAAATGGTATGAATGCAAAGCCTCTGAAGTACAATAAATCAGTGTGAAAAGTCTTCCTTAGAATTATTTGTGTATGGACATAAAATGAAGTGTAATTTTAACAAAGGAGATAATGGTTGCAGTGTTGTATATTAAGTTCTTAGAAAAAGCCTTAGTTAAAGGCAGAGCTATACACCTAAGAAAACAGTTCTTCAACCAATTTTCCTTTTTCTCTTTCCTTCATTGTTAATATTTTCTTCTCCAGAGCTGTTGTGGATAACTTCATTTCATCAGAAAAAATGTTTGCTATACAATGCACTTGTATTTTAGAATTTTGTTTAAATGCTAATACTTTTGTTACCAGATTAGGAGCTTTTTATAGGATCAGGGTAGACCCTGATAGGATCCTGGATAGACCCTGTAACAGATTGTTCTTGGACTGTTAATGACATTTACTTTGAGTGCCAGGAAGCTTTTGGTCAGCGGATTTGATCAAGCTTTGTACCAATAGAACTTTATCTTCCTGGGTTGATTTTTTTTCCCCTAGCTTTTGAAAAAATGGTCCGTAATGTATAGAATGTTGAGTGGCTTTAAAACCAATTGTTATTCACTCAGGATAAAGTTATTATTTATTTGTTATTATTTTTTTGAATTAAGTTACACGGGTTAAAAGACTTCTCTTTCGTACAACAACACTGCTGTTTGCTTCTGTAGATGATTTTGTTGTAGCTCATCTAATTCTCTTTTACTTGCTTTCTGTTTTGAGAACATAATTTTCCTTAAGTGCTTGATNCTTTAAAAAATGACTTCATGAGGATAATCTGTGGGTGTATGTCCAGGAATGGAAAGAGGACACCAATTTGTGTATCATCACTATCATCTTTTATTCTGTTGATCTTTATGAAATCATCAATAAATACAGCTTTATATTAATATATTAATTTTTTGTAAAAGTGTAATGCAATTATCCTCATTCCTAGGAAAAATTTTCTTAAGCTTTTCTGTTTTCTTCTTTTTAACCAGTGCTTGGAATTTACTGTTTTATAATGAATGCAGTTGCAATAAGCAATATATGTGGCTTGTCTAAAGGAAGAAATTAACATACAGGAAGCCAGGTTGTTAATTTACCACTTGTTGGCAGGTCCACACTAGCATCTCACTTAGCTAATTGTGCGTAGAAGATACAAACTAACTTACTTTATCTGAAGGGTGGAAAAAATGATACCTTGTATAAACACTTTTGAAGATGCTGTGTCAGAATTCACATGACTTTGGAACTTTGTGTGGAATGTCTGGTCCATTACTAATTCATACTTTACTTGACTGGAGCTTCCCATCAAGATATGATTGTATGTTCACTAGCTTTTATAGCTATAGGTTTCAGTATTATTCTTCAGTCTGAATAACTACTGGAGATGCATTATTATTGTGGGATGAACTGAAGATTTTCAAAAGCATCAAATGAATATAAACTTTCCTACAAGACTGCATTAAGTCCTGCCTTGAGTTTCAGTTCTTCATGAATTTTTTTCTCGTGATGCTTGCTTTAGTATGTTTTGCACAATAACCTTGTATATATCTCACAGAATTATAAAGGCATTAACTAAAAGTAAGACAAGTTGTGCTTAACTGGGGTATAGTTAATTCAAGTAATAGTGCCCCAGTAGGCTTGAATTTCTTCCTGGGTTATCCATGCAGGAGATATAACATGATTACTAGCAACATTCCAATATATTTAGTATTTATTGAAAAATATTTGTTATAATTTGCAAATACAATGTCTGAATGAGAGATATTAAAAGTCATATGATGTGATTCCATTTTCATATTTTTCAGTGGGCTGTGGTGTTAGTTCTAACAGGCAATGTCAAATACTTTAATAGTGACATAAAAATGTGGTTCTCTAACATAGAGTAAAAAGTTGCTTTTGGAAAGTTCATTTATGAGTTTTGCATGCAATTCTTAGAGCTCTGCAAAACCCTAAGATAAGAACGAAAGACAGACTCTGAAGAGCTTTTATTTATCTTTTTGATGAGTCTCTAGCCTTTGGAAAATATTGAAGCTGATTGTTGTGGTTGGAAAAATACACTTTCTGTGGAAAGCAAAGTGAATTCATGGATTTCTGTTAAAGCTACCCTTTCAGAGTTCTGAAAACCACCCCTGAAAATTCTGGGAGGGACATCCTCTCTGCTTTTACCTCTGCTTTGCATGGAGACTTAGAAAACATTCTTCTCTTATCTGGACACTTGTAGCATTGCTAGCTGCTCCTCTAAGCAGTCATTTTAATTTCTGACCACAAATGACACTTTTAAAAGCCTCTACAGCTGTGTGACATCTGAACTTCCTATAATGGCTTGGATAAACAAAATCACATTTCAAGCATAATTGTAGCTCTTACTCACATACTGATATAGTGTTAGTCATTTAAACTTCAATTTCCCAAATCTGTGCAAATTTTTGTAAGACTAGTTTTGGATATTATGCTTTCATTCTGATAGGATGAGTATACTCATTCTGTTCTTATGGTGAGGATGAAGTTCAGATTGTGGGCACCTAGGTTTAGATGTAAAAATACGGTGTATCCACGGGTGTAAGCTGTTTCTCTTCTGCTATAATTAATGGAGGTCTACTACACAGATAGTAGAGTCTGGAAGGCAATTTTGCTTACCCTCTACAGGGCTTTGACACTGCTGGCAAAAATAGCAACTCACATGTTTAACTCACATGTTTAACTCATATGCAGACATGTACAAAATAGAGTCAATGGGGGAATGCCCTAGTGTATGGTTTTTGCCCTATATTTCAACTGCAGACTGAGATATTATACCTGCTATATATATATACATACACATGTATGCATAGTTATGTAACATAACACATACACTTTATATCAAATAACACACACCTCCATTAAAAGTCTGCAGACTGGGAGTAAATAAACTGCAGGTATGTGAGAGTCCTATTTAATGCAGTCTCAGCCCTGCATCGGTGTGGGGTTTTTTTCCCTTTTTATCCCACCCTCGCTGTCCTGTAGGATTTAGATGACAGAAGGATCTGAAGACAGGGGAACTCTTAGATGCCTAAAGATCATTTGCTACACACCTGTAACACTGTCGTAACAAAATGGTAGCAGAATCCTTGTCATTTTTTATCAGATTTATATTAACTATGAAATATGACAACGCACAAGATGAGTGTTTGCCCTATGGCTACATAACTGCCTTCAAAGAAGACTGGACAATATACAGCCTCCTTGTATAAAGGCTATATATTTTAGTTTGGAAACAGTGTCAACTCTTTCCAGATGTGGAAAGGGATGTTAGAATGTAGCACTGCTGAAGTTCAGGCAATAAGTAGCAACCTTATGGCATCAGGAATAAGTTTCTTATTAAGCCTTTCCTCACTACTAGAAAATAGGAAAAATTTTGCTTAGGTACCACTGGGATGAAGGTGAGGAGTTATGCATATAAGTGTGATATCTTATAACCAGAAAGCCTTCCATAGAGCTGGGTGAGTCAGCAAAGATTTCAGTAAGGTTTCTGGTTTTCAGGTTCATTTATTGCTACCAATACATAACACATTCTACCAATGATATTTCTATAATGTATTTTGTAATTAATTTGCTGAAATCTAGCTTCTCGTTATGGAACAAACCCACAGAAAACACAGCAGGAAGCTGTGCATATTTTAAATTGTTTAATCATATTCAAAGCATTTTTGGCATAGATAGAACGGTAATGTAGCATATATAAAAACAGTGATATATTTAGGAGGAAAGAGGGGTTCTTGTTCATTCAAAAAGCAAAATATTCCCATCAGGCTATGCAATAGTCAAAGCTACCTAGGATGAACAGACTTGATAAAAAACTTGAGAGGAATTTTATATAAAACAAACATTACTTTTTCAAAAACATATTGAACTATTTTTCTACAGCAACAGGGATTTAACCTGTTTTGAAAGTAGCTCACCATCATAAAGGACAGCAATTGAAGTACTTTGGATGTGAAAGGGAGCTAGCTATATAAATCCTGTTGTGGTAACACAGTCTTCACTCGCATGTTTTTTCATAATTGAAAGTCACCTGTTGTATACCATGTGAGGATTGATATTAAAAGAAAATTTGTTTCTATCCTGCCACAAACAATGGAATGTAAGATGATGGAAATTCCATGAAAAATAATGTGAAAATTGGATGTGGTAAGAACAAGAAGTGCAAGACTTGTAAAAGCTGGTGAAGTGCATATATAATGATAATACCCAGTAATATTTCCAGAAGTAATACCTTTTAAAATATGTTCAACATTCATGCTCATGGCATAAGTTACTTCTCAATGATGGGCAAGTTCCTGTGAGCAAGTTATTCCAAACCCACTTGTTGAAAGATTTCCCATGACCTGAGGCATTTGATGCTCTGATGAGAGAAAGGAGTAGTTTTGGTAGAGCATTAATATGACTTGGTGTGTAGATTCTTTTGTCAGCTTGGCAATGAGAGTTTTCAGGTTACCAGTTTTGCAGTAATAAATGGTAGGAAATAGGATAATGATAATTATGTTTACTATTTTGGAAAAAAGAATGATACAATTCATGGGTTTACTGTTTGGCTTTTTTTGTTACATACAGGCTTACAGTTCCATAAAACTATGACCCAAATCCCGTATTTTAAATACGTTTAAAAGGCTTTTTAAAATCTGGTCTTAATGTGTATTGTGAGACAGTAGAAGAAGTAATAATTTATAAGATGTTGTTAACTTAGTCATTATAATTATTCTCCTCTTAAGTAAGGGGGTGGGGGAGGCATTAAAATTAGGAAAACAATTCATTTGTCCATGTGAGCTTTGCTTCGTTTTTTAAAAAATGCATTTTGCAATTAACATCTTTTAGGATATTCTTCCCATCTTTTTTAGACAAGTCATTTTTGTCTACCTCAGTTTCTCTTTCTCTGTGTGATTAGATTTATGGAAAGCTAATGAAGCTGAGCCCCCAGCTAGCAGGAGCAAGAGCTGCTTTGGAATGGGTTTTATTGTTGAACGTGATGTTGTATGGCATGGAATGTCTCTTTGGTCAGTTGGGGTCTACTGTCTCAGCTGTATCACCTTGCAGCCTCTTGCCTACCTCCAGCCTACTGACTGGGAGGGCAGGCTGAGAAACAGAGAAGCCTTGCAGATTTGAGTTGCACGGGACCTCCATATGCACTCTGACAAACACCTTTATGTGCTGTCTGATACTGTGCATGGTTTCACTGCGTAGAAGAGACATGAGGTTTGAGATTCTCATAAATACTAATCAGGGATTAATGAACAGTGGAAGACTTACGCATATCAATCTATATGAGAGGAAACTTTACATTAAATACACCTCCATCTATCTATAAATAATTTGGGAAAAGCGAAGGTACTCTCAAGTATCAGTTGTTGTTTTCCCACAGCCTAATCACAAGGACCAGACTAACAGTACATAGGCAACAGATACAATTTCATCAAGGTTATGAATGGCTGTATTTTATAAATCCTTTTAGAAAACTAAGTGTTTTTGAAATGTTGTAAGATTATGGTAGCTCTGGTAGCTGAGTTCAGCTATCCACAGAACTTATAGTGCAGACTTTTTTACTCAGATTTAATAGCTGTGGCTTTTTTGCGTCCCCCAATCTACTAACCTGTGCAATCCACAGCTGCCTTTAATGACTTGCAATACTGTTTTCTGACAAATCTCATAAGTACTATTCTTTATGGCTGCTCTTCCTTCCTTCATCAGAAAGGTGAAGGCCAACCTGGCAATGAAAGCAGAGTTAATAATCTGACACTGACATGCTGAGAAGATTCTTAATACTGTCAGAAAGGAAGTGCAGACAGGACAGGTTCACCTGGTAGTTAAAAGACAGCAATTAGGTTACTAGGCGGTGGACTAAAGTTTATTTGCAACTGATCATTGATATGTGCAAGCAGGTAATTGTTCTGAAGCAGGTCTCCGTTATCTGTCCCTGTTCCTTCAACCATGATCTTCTACACTTAGATCAATAAATCTCAAAGGAATGACCATCCCAGCCTTAGAACATCTTTCTTCCTAGGTGAAATTATAGCTGTTATAGTTGTATAATTGTAACATTATACAAGTAATTCACAGACTTCCTGAATTTGGAGACCAATATGTTGTCAAGGGGGATATTTATTTTGAAGATATATGTGTGTGTTTGAAAGATCAGTAATTGTAAAAGTTATTACTAATTCACATCTGAAGTTCACAATTCAGGCCAGAAACAGTATAAGATTAATTATGAAAAAGCAGCTTTTTTCTGTGCAAGTGATATAAAAGTGGCATATAAACTTAAAGGCCTGCAGAAAGACTAATTCCTCTGCATAATACTTTGTGTGTGTGTGTGTATGAGCTCAGATATTGTATCAAATCACAATTAATTTCATGAGACTTGAAACACTTGGCCGCTTCTTAAAATATCTGCACCAAATGACTGAGTAGGATAAGATAAAGATCTACTGTACTTATGCAGTTTTCATTGTATGAAGAAAGCCAAAAAATTAGTGTTTCATGTATTCACAGGCTAGAAGAGACCATGAGAACATCTAGTCTGACTTTCTGTATATACTATAGATTTTAAGCATTTCAAATAGCAGATAATGAATCTGATATTTCTAAATCTACGTGTTGCTGTGTTTGGCTACATCTTCCAAAAAAGAGCATAGTCCTTACCTGGAGATTCCCACCAAAGAAAATTCATCACCTCAGTGGCAGTTTGTTGCAATGGTTTATTGTCCCCATTATTAGAAAAAATGGCCTATTTCTAATTTAAATTTGTCTGGCTTCAGTCTACAATCATTATTGTAATTCCTCTGTGAAATTAAAGACAACATGACTGAAGAGTATGTTCCTTCCTTTCAGGTATATGCATGTTGTAAATAAGTCATGTCTCAATTATATTTTTCTTAAGCTAAAGATACTGTACTCTTTCATACTCCTGCGTAAAATCATTGTCTCCTTCCCTCAATTTTCAGATTTTTCCTTGCCCTTTATTTTTTAATACTCCTTATTAGAAGGGCAGAAATAAAACAACATAAAGCATTCTTAATTTGGTCTCTCTAATGTACAGTACAGATAGGAGACTGTTGCATTATTCTTCTCTCTGTATATTCCTCCAAGGACTGTGCAAGTGCTTTTGGATCCTTTTTTTTTTTGACTCATTAGACTCAGATCTCATATTGACCTTCATGCTTTCTGTGATCCTTAAATCCCTTCATAGTTGCTACTTTTCAGGATATTATTCCGTATGCATGTCCTGCATTCCTCGTTGACACGTAAAGTTGCTCAACTTTGCACTTGACTACATTTGAGCACATTTAGTTTAAATGAGCAGCTGACATACAATGGCTTTCCTGTCATTATTTACAACCTTAATATCATATGGACACATATTTGCATCCAAATCACCTGTAAAAATTTTGTTAATTATGAGAGTTGGCACCGAGCAAAAGCAAAACTTGTCTGCAAAATTAGGATTCTGCATTGACAGCTACTTTTTATTGCAGAGAAATAATTTTTCCTTCAGGTTATCAGTTTTTATTCCAAGAAAGGTATGCTCTCCTGATACTCAATTACCTTCAGCAAAGTTTTCTAATAAAAAAATTAAATTAGATTTGTCTGACAAAGTTCATTTTTTCATAAACCCATGTTGACTGCATTACATTCATGTTTTTCTGTAGTTGGTTCTTATATCAGGTATTTTATTATTTACCTGGGATACACATCAAATTATTCAGCTTAGCTGGGATACCTGGCTTTATCTTATGAATATTTCAACAATCTTCTTCTAGACTTTCCAAGATTTTCCTGTTATTCTGAGATTTATTAAAATGTTTGAAAATTATATAACCTGACAGATACATGTTTCTATAAAAAAACCTGTTTATCATCTTCCTCAATTGCTAGTGGCTTGGAAAAGACTTCCTCATCTTTAGGTAACAGAAGTATAATTTCTCATTCTTTGGTTTCGGTTGAGTTTCATTGTTGGTTTAGGTTTTTTTTAACTGTACCAGACATGGAATCCTTAGTTTTCCTAATCAGTTTTCTTTACTTCCCCTTTTCCCTTCTGTATCTTCCCTCCAGAACTTCCATTACTTTTTCCATCCTTATGCCACTGCCTAGGACTTCTCATAGACTAAGAATCAATTGCACAAACCTCACAGGTACATGAACAGACCTCTCTTGATTTATTCAGCTTCTCAAAACCCCAGACACACAGCTCTCACTGACACAGGCAGACAAACAAATATATCAAACACACAGCTTGCCACATCCTTTTACAGTGAAGAAGATTGGCAGCTTTGAAACTATTTTTTTTCCTCACTTTTTTTCGTCTGTATTATCGGGCTGTTTGGGTATTTCTGTCTGTCCATCTCCACTGAATTTTAATTGGGGCACTGAGAAGTTACAGGCAATATGACAGGCTGAGAAAGAATTGCTGGAACAATAGTATTAGTAAAATCCTCTTAGTTGTAATAAATTACATTTGACAGCCATACTTCTGGTTCTGGAGATTGTGAAGGTTTACCAGCTTCCCACTTTGGATCATCTCTCCCACCGAGGTCCAAATTTCTGTCTAATTTTAATATTCACAAAGATTATTTTGACAAAGTTATTTTCTATATTCTTATTTAAAATTATATATTTTAGTTGTCTGTATTTGCTCTTATCTGTCTTTTTAGGACCTCAGTTGCAATGGTAGCCTGTAGCATGATCAGTTAGAAACTGTGTTGGGCCTTAGATAACCTGTATTTTCACCCAGACTTTGCCAACAGATCACTATATAGCCTTGGGCAAGTCATTCAACTGTTTTCTTCACTTGCTGTAGTATTTGTAAAGTGTTTTGAAATCGGTAAGTAAAAACTGCTGCTTAAGTTCAATGTATTATTCTGCTCACATACCCGATCATTTAGTGTACTCAGCTCCAAAAACTTTTACCTTCTAGGCTAATTTTACATCTCTGTCCAAAGCAGTGGGTTTTTAAAGTTTGAACTGGAAAACGTTATAAAGCAAAAATTCTTTAGCATGTTAAAATTACAAGAAAGTAGAATTGTATGTTTCCAGGGCTAGAGAAGTTGCTGCTTAAAGGAATTGTTGCAGTGTAGACGCAGCTGGGAGCTGAGCACTAAGTGGTCACTTGCTCACACATACCACCTGCCCTGGTAGGATGGGAAGGAGAGTAGGGAGAAAAAGGCAAAATTCTATGTGTTGAGATAATGAGAATTTAATAGAACAATGCAAGAGGAGAAGAAGTAACAGTAACGAAACAATATATAAAGCAAGTGATGGAGCTGCACTTGCCCTTATATAGCTGGCATGACATCAGTATGATATTGAACATCCCATTGGCTGGTTTGGTTGTCTGTCTTGGCTGTGGCTTCCTCCCAGCTTCTGGTGAAAATTAACCTTATCCTAGCCAACAGGACAGGAAGGAAGGATGTATCTGAGAAAGCTGTGTTTTAAAGTTAATAAATAAGCAGAACGCAATAAATAACATGGATAGTTGTAAATAATTGTAAGTTTACAAAGTTAGAAGATTTTAGAACATGAATAATCACAGGAAAAAAAAAGTATTATACTGCCCCTTGCACATTTTAAACATAAGATACATTATAAATGGGTATTCAGGTATAGCTGATTATCAGAATATCATGGAATCATAGAATGGTTTGGATTGGAAGGGACATGGAAGATCATCTAGTACCTGCCATGGGCAGGGACATCTTTGACTAGAACAGGTTGCTCAAATCCCAATCCAACCTGGCCTTGAATCTGCCCCCACGGAGGGGCATCCACAACTTCTCCGGGCCACCTTTTCATGTCTCACCACCCTCACAGTGAAGAATTTCTTCCTTATATCTCATCTAAATCTACCCTCTTTCAGTTTAAAACCATTACCCCTGTCCTGTCACTACATTCTCTTGTAAAAAGTCCCTCTTCAGCTCTTTTGTAGGCCCCCTTTAGGTGCTAGAAGGCCACAGTAAGGTCTCCCTGGAGCCTTCTTTTCTCCAGGCTGAAGAACCCTTAACTCTCTCAGCCTGTCCTCATTGGAGACATGCTCCATCCTTCTGATCATCTTTGGGGCCCTCCTCTGGACCCACTCCCAACAGGTCCATGTCCTTCTTGTATTAGGGGCTACAGAGCTGGATGCGGTACTGTAGGTGGGGTGGGGTCTCGCAAGAGTGGAGGGGGAGAATCACCTCCTTTGACCTGCTTGTCACACTTCTTTTGATACAGCCCAGGATACAGTTGGTCTTCTAGACTGCAAACACACATTGCTGGGTCATGCCGAGCATGTGTGTGTGTGTATATATATNCGAGCATGTGTGTGTGTGTATATATA
>VYZX01020183.1:6697-34237 GCA_013401335.1 Brachypteracias leptosomus
AAAAATGTCATGTTCACAGCGTTGCCTGACAGTGGAAACAAGGGTATTGACTGAGGATTTTGTAGTGGACAAGCTGGATGTTTAAAGAGAGCTAGGTAAGCCCGCTCAGGGCTACAGCCTGCTTTGTGATCCAGGACACAGACACTTTGCTTCACTGTTCCTTTTGGATTAGAACAACAGAGTTGATTTAAATTTGAGGTCTCTTGTTTCAGGTGCATTAGTGTTTTGGTACTTTAAAGTTTTATTTCTCTGCTTTCTTATTGTAACATTTACCACTACCAGATTTCTAATCTGAAAACATAGGCAAAAAATTGTACATTTTTTCTCAGTGTTGGATTAGACAGCACACCAGTCAGTTCTCCCTGTCACAGGCTGTCTCCTTACACTGTGCAGACAGCACTGGGATTCTGGGCTCATCTAGGAATCTAATGTCACCTGGAGATTAAAGCTGAAGCAAATCAGCAAAAGTCTGCTGAGAAACAATAATGCTTCCTTATTTGCACAAAGTTCATTGAATAATATATTGGCATCAGGATGGCATTGGGTAAAAGGGAGATTTAAAATAACTCACTGAGAGTTTGGAAGAAACAATAAGAGGACATTAATTTAATATATTCATGCTTTTCAGTCACCTCTCCAGCATCTTTATACTTTTTTCTCTTTCAAACAATCCAGAGAACACCGATACAACCAGTAATATGTGATACTGCGAAGACAAAACNGCTGTAGGTCAGTCAGCCATCATGGTTTAATGCATTGATACTATGTTTGGAAGTGTTGCTGTATAGGTGGAATCTTCTGATGTTGTGAGTAGGACCAGGTGAAGGTCTCTGCTCATGCTCACAAGCTGCAGGAAGTTTCCCAAGTTTCACATTTAACACCTTTTACACAGAATAAAATTTTGTGAGTTTTATAAGAAACAGTAATGAAAATTTCTGCTTTGTTTTTGCTAGTAATAGTCACTAATGTATATTTGAAAATATGGTATCTTGCATAAAGTTATACTACTCTATAGGGAAATATACTCTTGACAGAAATATGATGTTGTGTTTCACCACAAAGCACTTAAAAATACAACTGTAACAAGCTAGTGCACAAATATAAATAACAGCAGTAGTATTTTTATATGTCCATATAGTGAGTTTCTTGGAATATATTATGGCAGTCCTCATTTATTTCTTCTTGAAACACTCAAATTATTGTTACCTGTATTACATACAGTCTTGTAACAATCCTAAAACATTATTAGTGCCCAAAGATGTAGAGTCAAGCGGTTATAAAAACAGCCTCCTTAGCATAGTATAAAGAAAGCAACATCCTAAGAGTTATTTCAGGACATTAAAATGCTGTTAGATGATATCCCAGCTTGGGTTTAAAGAATTAATGAAGAACAAATGTTCTAACTGACATGTAAGCATGAAATTCTCTCTGTGGGTTGACCTTCATTCTTCTGCAGTTAGTTAATGAGGATTCTCTTTGTTATCTTTGTTGCCAAAGAACCTCAGGGCCTTGTATCATTACTGAATGAACACAATGTCACCTCAGCTGGCAGAAATGTTTTGCCTTTTGTCAGGAAAAGAAGTTTCCTCATGTCAGCTGGTGAAAGCACAACACGGCAACAAGCAATTGAGAGCAGACATTTCAATTCAGCTAGCTTAGCCCAGCAGAGATGTTTAACCTGCTGGAGTTGTTTTGATCAGAATATTGAGGCTTCATTATTGTATGACTCTTGCATCTACTTCTGAAGTTTGCAACTTACTGTTATAAATTAATGATAAATAAAAATATTTTATGTGAAGAACTGCTCTCAATGTTCCCCTTTTAACCATTAATTACCATTTGTTGCAGAGCACTATGTATTTTTTGAAATGAACACTTAAAGAACAGCTGCTTTTTATCTGATTCAAAATGACAAGTGTATTGTTAACTATCAGTGGATCTTGTAGGGATCACACCTGCTCTGAAAACTGAAGCTGTAACTTTGAGCTTTTTTGTGCGCTATATCGTACTATGCAAAGCTGTGTGAGAGGCAGAATAATAATTGCAAGTTTCATCCAACATGAGCCTATGATTTGGAGCGTCCTCAATATTCACATGGTTTCCCCGTTGCTCAGGACATCAGTGGTCATTACACATAGCAACAAAGCCAAAAATAAATAAAAATATAAAGAGAGTGATTCTTCTATCTGTACTTAAATTGGCCCAGGGCAAATGTACACATGAGACAGAAGAGAAGACATTGATTGAAAACAGTATGAGAAGTTGTTATTCATTAATTATTCACCCAGGTTCACTATATACAAAATAGTTGGTATGGGATGTTACCATGGACATACAGAAGATTTCTGTTGAAGGAGGTACTGGGTGTGCTGATAGCAAGAGGTAACAGAATTTTACAAGTAAAAAGGCAAATGCATTTTTCTGTCCTTTTTGACTAGTAGTGAAAAGACCTGGCACTGAGCAACACCTTCCTCAGTTTCCTGTCCTGGGGGATGGAACAGCTTTTTTTTTCTCTTCCCCCCAAAGTTAAGTCCAGTCACACATGAAGATGACTTAAAATCTCAAATATGTGGATCTACTGCTATGCTAGAGATGAGACAGGAAGAGAGAGATGAAGGATATTTCTGTATACTGGGGATATAGGTCAAGCTGTTTGTGTGGGAGTAAAACTGGCCCCCTCAGAGACAATGACAACACTTCCCTTGCCTTCAGGTGAACTGTCAGCTTCCCATCCTCTGCCGGTTTTGTGTATTGGATCTGAAAACACACAGTGGCTGCAGAGAACTCTGAAATTTTCTGTGGGAACAGGCAGGTGAATTTGCAAGTCTGATGACCAAAATTGGAACTCCTAGTTCTGAGCTAAATGTTTAAATGTTTCAGAAGCACTGAAAATGTATAGGGCAATATAATTTACATGTCTGACTTATGCCCCTTTCCCATCCCACAAATACACAATCAGGTGTTATAAAAACACACTGGGACCAATCTAATAACATTCAAAGCTTTCTGTGAAAAATGAAATGCATCCTAAAAAAGGAAAAAATCCAGCAATTGGGCCTTCCTTTGGAAAGTGAGAGACACTGGCAGGATTTTTTTTTTTTTCCTAGTTAATATTTGCCTATTTTCTACAGAAAGATTCTTTTGTCACTCTAGGATTTAGACCAGAACTTACTTCTGCTACATTTTTTTTTCAGAAGTGTGGGTGAGGTAGGATGTTTTAAAATAATTTGATTGTGATAAGATAATATTTTCAACTAAAAAGAAGAAAATGCTGAAACTTTCAGATCACTCCAATCAGCTGAACCTTTGTGGGAGATAATGGTGATTATTTTCTTTAAATAGGGTTGCCTACTTTAATACTGTGAAGAGCAATATTCTGTTATAGTCCATGTGCTAAGGTAATGAGCAACAGCAAATGAGACCTGAAATGATGTGATGTATTTAGAGGGTTTGTTATGTTGCACTTTGCCTTATAGTCACTTTCCCTTTTTTTTTTTTTTTTTTAAGGTAAGAATATTAGATACATCTTACCATGAATCCTATTTGTTATTAATGTATAATGGAAGGGAATCGCATTTGTGATATTTGTTATCCCAGTATTCCGCTTATCTTCAATCCTATAAACTACATTTTTGAGCCAACAGGCACATAGCTTTTGCTAAAGTCATTAAAATAATGCTGTATTAAATACTTCTCTAAAGTAAGTCAAGTACAACTGTGTTACCTTCTGGTTATTAGGATACATAGATCTAATATACATTCATTTCGAATTCCCTTAGGGGATAGCCTTGTTATTAATACAGCAGAGAACAGCTGAGTGAGCATATGGTTTATTAAGACATGCTTATATTATTAATATGTGGATACTATTCAAAAGGATCACAGATCTGTAACTGAGAGACCCTTTGTGATCAGTGCTTTGAACCTCAGAGCTCAGGAGGATTATTCTTGATCCAATCTATTTGTCTTTGGCTGGAAAGAATAATTATATTTGTGTCTTAGTTGGAAATTAAGGAAATGCTTTAGAACCTAATGCCACAAAAACTCAAGCAATTAATGAATATGCAAAACTAGAGCAAATTTTACAGGCATGATGAAATTGCACATGGGAAAGTCTATAGCGCACGTATTTCTGTAATACCTTATTGTAGCAATCTGATCCATTATGGAACCTTACACAATGTACATAATAAAGCAGAATAATCAAATTGTTACAGTTCAGAATTAAAAATTGGTTACAATCCTGTCTGCATGGCCTAGATCCCCAAACTGCTCAACTTTCTTGCTTTTCGAATATTGCAATTCCTGCTCTTTTGCTTAACACTAACACCATTTAAAATTACAATGCTCTTTTATTTTTCAGGCTCTTTTTTTCATTCCAGGAGATGACACCATACACACTGTGTCCTGCAGTGCACCATTGCATCTTTTACTGGATTTTTGCTGGCAGAAAATTGTATGGACCTGAATGTAACATCACATGGATTTTAGCTTGGAGAAGAAGATCCGGTGTGGAACAAGTTGAGGATTGTTCAGTTTTGTATTTCTTTCTCTCATTAAAGCTCCTCTGATCCCAGAAAAGATGCAATCAGTGCCTAACACCTAGAATCACACGTGCTGTGTCTGCTTTGTTTGGACTTATGACACGTTTTAGACTTCTGGTGAAACAGAAGGGGCTGCGCTTGACCTTTTCCATCACTTGGCTTCTTAGCTAGTGCCTGCTGTGTTGCACTGTACACAACTGCAGGAAGCAGAAACTGCCCTTAGAGGAAAGTTTGTTTCATTAGTGTTTCTAATTGTTCTGTGGATACCTTCCTGTGTTAGCAGGATCTGAAATTTAAACATAATGGCTCAGGCCCTAGAACTATGAGTAAAAGAATACAGTAAGAACAATCTTTTAGTAATATTTTCTATACAATGCATTTTATTTAAGTTTTTTGAAAACTCATATGTATTTTCCAGTATTACTTCAAAAGCATTAGAGTGGGATCTATCAATAAGTTATATTTGAAGGCAATACTCGTCATGCAATTAATCACAGTGTTGAGGCATCAATATAAACTCATCTCTGAGATGTGGAAGAGCAAAAGTTGGTCCAAGTGTATAAAAATAAAAACAATGTAAATAGTTCTGTACTTCTGTGTGTGTCACTTACAACATTACCAGGATGTTCAGGAGCCTGTGTGGCAGGTGGTCAGGAAGGTGGCACGTCCCCAGGGTTCCTCACTTTTCCTGACCAGTGGTACCATTCTCTGAGCCTTGGTTTTCCCAGCTGTGAACAGAGATAGCAGATGTACAGCGTTGTAGACCTAATATAAAAGTTATGGGTTTTGATTTGGGACATTTCACAGTTATCAAAAAAAAAATAAAAATTGAGGGACTTTTAACCTCTAGGATAGCTTCTTAGAAACATATTCTAGAAATATAAACCCTAAAGTAGCCCAACAATTAAAGTTGATGCTAATTTGTAAGTATATAGCTGTCATTCTCAAAAGTGATGGAGTTCAACTATAAAATTATCCACAGAGTAGAAATTTGCAGCAACATCTTGTTTTACTGCTTTAGAAACCACAAGGAAAAACCCTAAACCAACTCACACTTCAACTGAAACCCAAACAAGCCACAGGTGTCTGATGGGAGGTACGACAAGCACTGTGTTTTATTAGTGTGGAACAGCAGGTGTTCAGAGTTAAGCTGAGCGTTTCTTTACGTAACCAGTCAACCAAGGTGTTCTTGTTTTCAGGTGGGAAGGATTAGCTCTGGCTCAGTTCTCCTGTCCTCCTCAGAAGGTGAGGGTGGCAGCCATGGCTGTTGGGGCAGGCCCTGCCTGCTGCCACTCCTGGCCTACCTGCCCTCGCTCTGAGGGGCCTGGCAGTTGCTGGGCTGCTTCTTGGGCCCACAGCTTGGATCTGTCAAAATGTTTTGTCCCTGGTGAGTTGTGATGCATTTGGTGAGAAAATAGCCTGGAACGGTGTGGGAGTGCTGGAGCTGATTCCAGGAAGAGGACCTTCATTGCTGCCTGTGGCTCAGGTAAAGAGGGACCAAGATGGGGCCTGGATGTTTTTGATGTGTTTGTTTGTGTTTGGCTTGGTTTAAAAGGTACTCTCAGGAAGTGAGTTGGTATTTTATGATGCTGTTTTGGTTTTTAATGAACTAGCAGAAGTGTGTGAGGGATCTCCCTGAGGTTTGTGTGTGGCCATTGGAGGCACAGGGAACAGGGGGGATGGTGGTGGTGTTGCTGGGTGCAGGGAGGCTGTGAGAGATGGCAGGCCATGAATGGTCTTACAGCAGCAGATATGGCTCACCCAGTGAGTTTTCATAGTGTCTTTGGTAATGCTTGATTTATTTTGGGAGTTACTTAATGAGAAACACCAAAGTAGACATCTCGAGGTTGAAAAGTAAGGAAGGAGCAAGCCACAATGGGAAATGTGGGGTGAGGCCACTTTTCCTAAGTAGGTGCTGAGATCCTGGCAAAGGTGGGGAAAATGCCATGGTGACCCCAGGGCACTCATCTGTGCTCTTGTCAGTCCGTACTGCATTGCTTGCCTCAGCTTCATGCTGGTCTCTCCTTCAATCTCCTCTTCTCTTAATTAAAAATGGCTGCTGGGAGTGCAATGTACTGACCCTGTGGCATGGATACTCATAAGAGTAACTCTGGTTTTGTCTAGTTCTTTAAATGACATACAGCTTTTTTTATTATTATTAACCTTTAAAATGGGGGAAGCATTTTACAGTGGTATTGCGGGGGCAGTCTGATAGGTAGCCCTTGAGGGTCATCTTTCCTCTACAAAGAAGAGGCCATAGTAATTCAAAAGGTATGTTATCTGTAGTTTCTTATTTCTTATTTAGTTTTAAAAGTAAGCAGAAACCTTGTAGCTGATTCTAAAAACTGTGTTTGTAGCTATTTTTTTTTTTTATTTGCACAGTGTATGTCAAAGAAAAGATAAAAATGTAAGTATAAAAATAGTAGGTCATAAAAGGCTCTTCTGATCTCCCAAACTGTTCCCCCAGTCTTATAAATCTCCTTTTAGTGAAGTGACTAAAAGCATCCTTATCTTTATAAGAATAGTGTGATGCAAATAGCAATGTGCAAGCTTCCTTTATGTGTATCCAATACTCTTTTATCGGCTACCTATAAGCAACAAAGAGAGACAAGAATAGTGACTGGAAACTAATGTTCAGAGAGAACATCTCACTGCTGGTTTTAGTGGTATCTTCTCCACCAATACAACTGATGATGCAGCTGCTTTCATGGAGATGGCCACAGTTGGAATGCAATTAGTCCCACTTGAAATGGGGCTGTGGGTGGCACAATTTCCCTGCCCACCTCTGTGGCTGCCTTGGTTGACTTAATATTTGCAAGTATGAAAATACAACTCTTGCTTTGGATGCTGGTGGACAGAAAAAAAACCCCCATGGTGATAATGCACTAAAATTCCTCTAGAGAGATGTGATTTCTTGCATGGCCATTGGCAATCCGGAAGGGAAGGAAGCATTCAGCAAAAGCTCCATCCTCGTTTCTTCCTAAAATAGGATTCCTTGCTAAGGCGATTTTAAAAAAACCCAAACTGTTTTATCTCTTACAATCAACATTGATCAAAGTTAGCTTGAAATATCTGCAAGTATAAAATAAGGGAGTGTTCAGAGGGGTGGTAGTCATACGCTGTTTCCAGTAAGCCCGAGCTGATTTATGCTCTTGTTGCAGTGTAGTCTTCAAAAGCAAACACAAACACCTGCATTATTTAGTGCAGGGAGGTATCTGTTAGTATCACTAGAAGATGCAAACATGTATTTGAAGAGTGTTTGGCTATTAAAATGGAATATGTATCTCTTATTAAGTTTCAGATTTAAAACTCTTTTGTTCCTGATCTAATTACTTAACAACTGTTGTGGTGTAGCACATATTATGTGTCCTGAAAGGAACAAAAGAAAACTCCTAAATAATGCTGTGGTTGGCAAAAGACTGAAATATTCTGACACTTTTAATCTGAAAATACTTAAAATGTAACAAGCTGAGTATTTGAAAATTGACGTAGTTCCATCAAGTTTTAATACCAGAAGAGCCAGGTGTTGTACTTTAATCACACTAGAAGCAACAGCTGATGCATAGTGCAGCAGCAATAATTCCAAGCTAGAAGCATACAAATAATCTAGCTACAAATTATATTGTCAAGAGAATCCAAATACTTCGTAATATATTCTAATACATATTAATTTGAGAGCCCTATAGGGGACAGTCTTGTTATTAATACACGGAGGAACAGATGTGATAGCATATGGTTTACCAACTTGTATTTATGTTAATTCTATGTAAATAGGATTTTAATAAGGTAACGTTAGTCTATAGCTTCATTTTCCTAATATATCTTTCTTCTTTGAAAATAATGGGATCATCTAAATTGGGGTCTAGGATCAGAGAAAAGGTTAGTAGGAAGAGTCCGTTTTAGGTATGACATTAGTGGGTAAAAAAAGTATCCCTTTGTGAGTATTCTGTAATCACAAAACTTCAGTGATTACACTCAATTTAGAAGTGGTAGTATCAGTGAATAAAATAATTCAAAAACATTGCCTGATACCTACTTTTATCAGCTTCAGATTCTTGTCTGTTGTGTTCAGTTTTTGCAGTTTGAACTTGGCTTGGAGAAGCTTGCAAAACTTAGTGAAATCTCAGAAAATTTCCAGCATCACCTTAAATCTGCAGTCTATTGAACTTGCTATGCAACCCACCAGTTAGCTGTCACTTAGAAAAGCTGTGGATGCAGTTCTGAGTTAGCTCAGGCTTCTCAGCAACTTTCTCTGGGGCACAATTTTTTTAAATTATGCTCCCAGGCACTGCTAGGAGCTATTTCAGTTTGTGATGAGAACAGAGTAAGCAATCTGTGTTCCTGCAAACAGGTGAGGAAATAAAAGTCCTGATCAGCACTAGTGCTTCAGAGGACTGTGGAAAACTTTCTGCCTGTTATTAGGAATTTCCTATTTAAACAATTGAATCAACCTTCCAAAGTATACCAGTGAGGCTCAACAGAATTTTGTCTTTGAGGTAGCACAAAAGTTCTGTTCCCAGGGTCTAGGAAGCCTTAAGCTACTTTAGCTGTAACTTCCAGTTAATGACTGAAAAACTATAGGTAGATGTGCAATTTAGTTCTCTCCCCAAAAGCTAGAGGCATGGTTGCTTTGCTCTTTCAAGGAAGAAGAAAAAATAATTACTTGTTTTGAATTTCTAAAGTATGGGGAGGTTTTTGAGGTTCTTTTGGGAGGTGGGGAGTGTAAATGAAAAACTTGTTTAAACTTAAATATCTAAATACAAGTTAAAAAGGGGCCTAACAAAACTTTGTATAGGTATGTCAGAAATACTTTGTTCATCTTTAGTCTTACTTGTCCCCCAAGTTAGGGAGGTGGCTTTGGAGTATCCTGAGTTGCATAGTTGTACAGTTCTGTTCTAAATGAGTAAGCCAGCAGTGGGGTTTTGAATTGTAATTGATGATGGAATTGAAGCTTCAATGTAAATAATACAAAACCAAGAAAACAACCCCACCCCCACCCTCCAAAAACCCAAACAACAACAAAACAACAACAACAAGACCCCGACAACAAAAGAACCCAACCCAATTTATGGTATTTTCTACCTTTCTGTTCTATTCAAGTCTTGGATGTAGTCTAGGACCCAGAAACTGGCTCCCCACAAGGTTTAAGTTCTGTGCTGGGCTATTAGAGACACTTCTGCACTGTATGAAGTCTCATGACTTCATATACAGAAAGATCATATGAAATGTTCAACGAGTGAGGGTCAACGCTGCTTGGATCTGACCGGCTAGTTGTGTAGCTGCAACAGATGATGCCTGCATTCCTCACTTCATGCTAAATGCTTTCTAGCTCAGGAAATCTTGCCTGGAAAAGTTCAGCCCATCATCCTGGAGGATTTTCATCTTGCACTAAATTTTCCACTGACTGCTCTGGGGCTTTGAAATGATCCTAACAGCATTTGTGGTACTTCCCATATGTTTATACTGTCATCAGTCACAGAGGTGGCAGACTTGCTAACATCTTAACTGATTTGTCTGGTTCTGTTGCTTAAATTTTATAAAGCAGTTTACCATATTGTGATTGTAAAAGACATTGCACAAAGCCAAATTCTGCTCGTTCAATCTATTCCATCATCTCTGTGCTGTGTAATAATGCACATGTTGTAACAGATAATTCTTTCTTGCAAAACTCTGCTACTGGGATCTCCTTGTAAAGAGTAGTAATAATGTGTAACAATCTCTTTACAAATGTTTGGAAATTATAAATGTGCATTTGGGCAGCATTATGGAAACAGCACTTAAGGGAGACAAGAGACTTTGTTTTGATACCGTAGACAGATAAGCAAATACCCTGAAACAATGTAGAAACTAATCAAAACAGGATTCTAGAAACTTAGCATCCATATTCCTTTGTCTATGTCTATAATAAACCATGTTTAAGGTGGTCAGCAAACAACATTTCCCCTCTCACCATTATCTATGTTTCTGCTTATAGTGAGAAACACTGGAGATTAATAATACATCTGAACAGTTTGTGTCATCAGCAGCAGAGGGATATCAGATAATATATCTTTACCTGACAAGAGGTGGCAATTTGATGTGACAAGTTTCCTGCCAATGAGGACAGCTTTAGGAGTTCAACTGCCTCGATAAAGATTTGACATGTCATTGAGGGATGTTGTGCAAGAAGCTTGACAATAAACTGGAACTTGCTAATGCAGTTAAGGATTGCTGTAAAAATTTATTAGAAACCAGAAACTGTAAAATTACTATAATCCTCCAGGAATGTTTTTCTTTCCCTGCTGAATATATGTGCTATGCATTAAATATCACATGTTTAAAATCTTGTTTCCTGATGGTGTAAACCAAATGTATTACAATGCACATGAAATGGCAGGGAATTCAATTAAATATATAAACAGAATGGGAAAGCTGACTTCTGGAGGCACAGGAGCTTGGTTTGATTGATAAATTGATATGTCCTGCTTTAAAACTGTATTTATGTCCTTGGAGAAGGACCTAAGTGGTTTGTGAATTAGAAGCGTCCCAAACCCCTGGGTGAGGTGTGAGGAACCCATCCAGTTGGGCACTAGGCTCTTGTGGGTGCTGGAGCAGAGCTTGCAGACAGCTTTTCAGTTTTCTAAATGCCCTTTTAAGTCTGGCTACTATCTGAGCCTGAAACAAAAATAATTTTGCATTTGTTTCACTAAATAAATCGTTGGTTTCAATAGAAAGTGAAACATCATTATTATGCAGCTGGTGTTTTAAGTTTGCTCTGGGGACTTTTGAGGTGTTTGGGATAGAGTGTTCATAACCCCAAATGGTGAAACAGCTCTCATAGCAGTTCAACACTCTGGGATGTGTTGACAGATGCCACCTGGAAGGATATTAGTTATGATCTCATAAAATTTGTGAATAAGCTTCAGAATGAGAGAATTGTTTCTATTAAAGACTGAAAGAACGGAAGGATCTGCCAGAGTGTGTTTTCTAGAAGTGTTCTAGGATGCTATGAGTTGTAGCTTTTTTTGAATGATTTCCTTGTTAGCTCTTGATAAGCCTTGGAGAAAGATGTGTTTAATACACCTATCCTTCCTACTGTGGATGTCTTTTTAATTTCTAGCTAGGCAGTCATCTCGGGACTTCATGTTAACAGAAAACAGTATCATTGCTTCAAAATTTCATTGATTGGTGATGAAAGATGAATCATCATACTCTTTGCTGCATGCTCTGTGAATTCAACTGAGGTAGATGTCTGGGCCAAATTGTCTATAATAGTGTTTGGATAGATTCTTATAGTTGTCAATATTAAGGTGGGCCATGATACCAGAATTCTGACTGTTCCTTCTAATGACTGCTTTTACTCAAAAGGGAAGTAAATTAAATGATATTTCTTCCAATATAGAGTAAGACTTGGTACATATGAAGTCTGGGAAAACCTGAGAAATGTACAAAGCTGGTTGAGCTTGTCCTAATTTGTCCCTTTTATTCTGTTAGTACAGAGAGAATGTATTGACCTCAGAAGCTAATGAAAAGCTAAAAAAACCCCAAACAAATCTCCAGAGGGTCTTTACAACAACTTTCAAACACATCACAACTAATTAGGAAACTGAGGTCAATATGGGTGTCACTGGTGGCCAGAGCAAGTCTGGTAGGGTGTGAGAGTGAGCTGGACTCTCACTTTCACCTAGCTTTGCTTTTTCTGAAGGCTCTGCAGCTGCAGTTAGTTGCTAATTACACACTTAGATTCTCCTTTTGACATCTTTGTGGCATGTGGTGACATAACTATTCTAATCATATTTTAATTAAGTGCAACTTCATGGCCATTGACAGCATGTCTTGGCAGCTGGGACCTTGCTGGGGGAAGAGGCTTGAAAGGGAATCCATTTGTCTTGAGTAGTGTTTGCAAGGGGGACCTCTCTGATAAAATTCCTTGGACACTGGCTAGTATTTTGTAAGTTATAGTAAAAGATTGAAGGTTACTTTGGGAACCTGGAGTGTACTTAATTTTATGACATCAGGGCTGATTACATCTTTTTTTTTTTTTTTCCCTTTTCCTAACTCTTAAGATAGGTACTATAATACTGTAACAACTTGGCAATTGAACTGCACAGAGTGAGCCCTGTTCAAAGCCAAGCCATGCTAGAAAGGATGAATATTTCAGTAACAAACAAGAATATCCTGCTTTGTAGTGTAACTGTCAGAAGTACTCACAGAAGATCAGAACATTTAACTAGTAAAGGACAAGTAACTTTTTGGTTTAAATAATACATGTATTGTAAAAAGCAGTGTCACAGGCTTCCAGATTTCTCTAAGTCAGAACTACTTCAGTAACTCGTGTGGGAGCAGGTGGGGGGTACTGCTTGTTCTAACATAAAGGAATGGCCTTCTCTGACAAGCCTTGACACCCTCGTGGGTGTTGTCTCTGTCCGAGCTGGGCGGTGGTCCTGGTGCCACTCCTGCAGCAGCCCCCACCCTTCAGCAGCCCCTCTACTAGAGGGGGCCAGCGAGCTGCAGCAGGTTAGCCTGATCCATGGGGAAGAGCATTGCTCAAGCTGTCTTAGCCACCTTTTTGCTCTTTATTTGTTTCTCTCCCCTGCTGCTTCAGGGGGATCAGCTGCATGTTGCCAATTAGGCTCATCAGCATTGTCAATAACAGATGTGGAGCTCCTGGTAATCCCCCACCCTTGTTAGTGGACTGCAAGGGCTTCTGGCTGTTCGTGATGAGATTTAACCCTTATCCCTCTATGGGTTGCCAAGTCACTCTGTCAAAGACCAGGAGTGACTTTTTTTTCTGTTCTGTATTTTAAAGGTTCTTTTACCACCATCTTAGCCCCAGTTGGTTTGATTAGACTCTGGTTTTAGCTATGGGCTCCAACTTGCAAGAAAACATAATTAATTTCATCACAAATCAATGTAAAAAGGATATTTAAGAACTCTGCTTCAAGCTAAAGGTAATAACACAAAGTTTCATTATCTGTCAAGCAGATTGCTTGGGCATGTCTTGAAATGTGAGCTGCAAGCAGAAGTTTTCAGTGTTAGCAACCAGCATGCCATTACAGGTTAAACCTGTAAAAACATGTTCATTAGACAGGATGCTCCAAGACTTTTGCTCTCTTGCTGCCATCTTTGCGAAGGACAACTGCCCAATGCATGTTCTTTCTTTATTCCAACATGAGGCAACCTCGATGCTTGTGCTATAACTACTTTCCTCTTCCCAAGGGAGCAATCTGGTTTAGGGGGAATGTAACACTTAAGGGCTTTGGCAAACAAGTTCAAGTCAAAGTAATCTAGACTATAAATTTGTTACTGTGAAAATCTGTCTTGCAGAGTAGACCTCTTTGTGAGAGAGAATATTATAAGTCTTAACAGTTTTTGCCATCTAACTTATGGGTGGTGTGGGCAGGCAGTTGATCTAAACATTCTGCAGAGTCTGTGGTGGAATAAAGAATCTGCATATTTGTTCTCTGGCCATAATTAGAGTGAAGAGAGATCTCAGCACAGTAGTAGCATTTCTATTCTGGCTCAAGAATAAGATTGAAGGCTTACCATAATATTGAGTCTGAATTATTGTATAACTACTGATGGTGTTAAGATGAATCTTAGCATCTGAAGTTACTCTCATAAGCAATCTCTACAGTATGAGACATCAAAGTATTTATGTACATGATGGTATAGACCCTTGAAACTATAAACCAAACATGTAAACAATCTCAGTTGAGTGTTTTGTGAGCTGTTTTCTGGTCTGAACAGCAGACAGTGATAGGATGGTGCTAGTGAGTCTTTACATTTAGATGCCCGTGGCAATAAGCCAATAAGACTGAAAAGCATTGCACAAAATGGAAAAGTAAAAAACTTTGTATCTTAATTGTTTCTTTTAATTTGGGAAAGGGTATAGGAGAGCCTCAGACACCATTTCTATCAGGAACATGAGCTGTATAGGGGTAGGAAAATGTGTACTGATCTGAAATGGGATAGGAATATTTGATTCTTCTTAATTGCAGTACTGAATAGTGGCCTTCATGCTCACAAGTAGCATTCTTGATATATTTAACTATTGAGATTGTATGTGTGTTTTGGGATAACTTAAAATCTGAAGTCAGACTACACCAAAGCACTTTGTTGGTGTTTTTTTCTTTTCTTTTTTTTTTTTTTAATTGATCACTGCAGTAATTTCTCAAAGCTGAGCAGAATAGCCAAGATTTTGTTCTACTGAAATCTTAGTAGAAATGTAAATATCGATAATAAATGTACTTCACAACACCCTGGCTGATGGATTATTGATTTTAATCCTCTAGATATTGAGTAAATCGTGAGGCTGTTACAATGATATCACCACATTTCATCTCATTTGTCATTACCAAGTTACAAATTATTTAACTTCAATGCTTTGTCAGCAAAACTTTGTTGAAATTAGATCTGCAGAAATTAACATGTACAACAACACTTTGAAGTGAGTCATGACTAACTTAAAATGACTTGTTATCAATTGGTGAGTACCTAGAAGCTCCCTCTTGCTTAGAGGAGGCTCTAGGTTCTTAGAAGGTAACATGCAAGTGTTACACTTCAAAAAGGAGTTTAACGTAATACTCTGTTCAAGGATAAGTTGATTCTCAATGATGCATTATTTTCATGTCTATTTTGTTGAATCCATTGGGACTCGTGTGGGGAGCATATCACATGAAGATGTACACTAGGGTGGATGTGCAGGTGTATTTCTGTCACTCTGGGGCAAGTAGATGACCAGAACAGAGGAGCTTCCAAAGGATATTAAGTTAAAAGAAGTGTCAACTACATATGGATTGCTCAGCTACAGCTACTATACTTAAAAATCACATACCCTTGCTTAAATTAGTATTGAATCTCAGTTACTGTGTAGCACTATATGTTGATTTGTACTTTCTTTGTATGTTTGAAAAGTGGGTTTTCATTTATTCATGCTACCAGTTCCTCAGTTTGTGTCTTTGTTTCCCATGGCAACAGATTTCTGACTGAGCCAGTATCATTTTCTTGCTTTGGGTGTTAACAGTGCTAGCTAAGGTATGAATACAGAGCCTCACACAAAGGACTGGTAAAATACAATGTTTAAGAAATCCTTTGTCCGAACCTCAATTGTGTTTTGTTTTCTTTTTTTAATAGTGTGTGATTTCTTATCCATGTAGTGCATACAAATACTGCAAGCTTTGATAAAAATACTTTTTTGTAAGCAAAATGTCTGTAGTGCTTGATCAGAACTCTTGTGAAAAGTTGAGTGAATGGCTCAACTTGGCTGTTTGCTTATTGCTTTTCTGCTTGGTTTGTGCTCCTTTAACGCTGGGCTGTGATACTAATTACATGAAATACAGCACCATTCTTCTCTCTGCACAGAAATACCTGGGTTTATTTTGACATTTGTAGGTGGTTTCTGTGGAAAGGCCACGTGTTCCCCAATAAATTACATTGATGTTAGTTTCGTTATGTCCACAAATGCTGTCCTGAGCTAAGCGTGTTTTCCCCAGGAGTTACATTCACAAAATGTGAGCCACATATATCTTAAGGAGCAGAAAGCTTTCTTCCAAGACAAATCATGTTGAAAGAAAGACACTATAGTGAGGAATTGATCTTTTCTTAGTTTGTTTTATTCTGTATAATAACTCTCCCAGGCCACAGGAGATATTAGTTATGCTGCTGCAGCTTGAAGCATCCAAAGCAGTGGAATGTAAGGCTGAAACACATGTCTGTCTCGTCATTAGCAAACAGTCAGGAAGCACAAAACACAAATGCAACACTTGCATTAATATCTGCCTTGATGAAAACATGCTTTTCATACTAATTCCTTGTTAGTGTGACTGAGTTCTGAAACTTTAGATTATAATGGATAGTAATTTGACTGTGCTGTAGACAGTTACTTGAGTCAAATAGTTCACTCACTGTAAAGGGCATGATCTCTCAAGCTGGTCTGTCTTGAAAAAGCCATAGGTGCAAATTCTTCTGTTTATATGCATTCAGTGAAAAGAAAGGTACATAAAACAGTTTTAAAAAACCGCAACCAAATAAAACACCCCAATTTTAAATTTACTTTGTCTTAGTAGAAAAATAGTAGCTCTGATGGAGAGACAGGACCAGATAATGATGAAATAATTATACTCTATATGACACCATGGATTGCAGTTTGAGAACAGCCAATTTTGGGCAGTTTTGCAGCCCCAAATATTTCAAGAGCTTTACAACTTGACCCTCCATTCACTTTATCTTGTAATACTGCCATCATTAACCCAGCATATGTATGTTAAGAACATGGTCTGCTAGCAGAACTTATTCCAGAAACGTGAGCTTGTTCTTATTTCTGTGTCATATTCTGCCTTTATTCTGTCACTTGTAATGTAGAGATTGGAAATCAATGAGTTTGACTATACTTGTTTAAGTGCCAGGGTATTTTACCACTTTTCAAGAGAATGTGCTGTAGCTCTGTGATAAGTCACATCAAAGCACATTCTGTTAATTTATTGCTTTCCACAGGGTTTAATGCTTGCTGCTCTGCAGCTGTATTTCTTAAGCCTGTGTTACCTCTAACTTTTGATAATGATAAATAGAAAGATACAATTTTAGTAAATTGTTTAGTTGTTAAGCAAGAAAAATATTGGAACCCTGTATTACAGCCTTCAAACTGTACAATAGATACTGCATATATCTTGTATTTGTGCTGATGTGTTGTAAGCATAAGAACAAAGGTAGCAAAGACTTGAGGTTTTGTTAGTGTTTTTATTAGTCTGTAACAGATTTAAGAAATGTACACCTAAATATGCAACTATTTACAGAAACCAGGAGTTACCATTTCCATTATTTTTATAGGCATTTGCACACACCTTTTACCTCTTCCATGTGGAGCACTTCTTTATCAAGCAACAGCAAGCTTTATAGTGTTTTCCACCAGTCATTTTAGTGTTACCATAAAAACTGCTTTCCCTTTGCACCTATAAAAGTCATAATATGCTGCAAGCTCAGTGGAGCTATTTGTAATATTATTTGAGGTTTAATCTTTATCATGAGCCAAATGGGCAGATTTACTTGAGAAAATAAGACTACAGATTGAACGGGAATAGAATTTTTTGGTTTGACTTATTTTTTGAGAGTTTGCTACAGGGACAAGTTTTCTGCTGTTGCATGGATTTCTACTTGATACCATCTCTCCAAAGCAATTGGGTTTTAAAAAAAATAATTAATTTTATTATTCAATCAACAAAGTAGCATTTTTAAGAAGAAAAGGGATTACGGTAATTAGCAAGCAAGTTAATCCCATGTGACTTTGTTTATATAAAGTGCTATGGTGTATAAAAGAAATATTCATGAGGAATGCTCTTTGAGGTGACTGAGAAATGCAGATCTACAAAATGCTCAGGCCTGGATGACTGACATTCATTTCAGAGTAAACAACTTTGATAGAGCAATTAGAAATAAACTGAGTGGTTCTGTTATACCTGGCAAGCTGAAATTAATGTAGTGCATTAGTTCATTATATCTTAAGCTTCACATTTAAATATCAAAACTGTACTCATTGTATTGACAGATTAGCTTTGTGTTTATCTGCTTTTTATGATATGTGGACATCTGTCTTTGCTAATCTGAGGAGAATGTAATCAGAGAGGGGTTTATTGCTTTTATTTGCAGCTTTTCCCCTATGGTAACAAAAGACTTATGAAGCTTCTTTGTCTCTAAACCTCAAAACTATATAGATTAAGACCTACCCTTGAGTCCTAGCTATATGATGTTTTTCAATGGCACAAAGTTCTCTGTTGTAAATGAGTAAACCAACTGCATTATTGTGTTGATGTAAACTTAATAAACCTGGGGGGGGGAGTGTGCAGGGGGAAGCACAGTTCCAAGTATGGGTGTTGAATAGATTTGGGTACTTAAAGTTCAACTTAAAGTGCTGCAAGCTGTGTCCATAGTCCATATTGATTGTAAGAATGCAGTTGTGGAAGTGAATTGCCCAGGGGGGTGGGCAGAGGCAGATCTCATCCAAGGCTCTTTCCCTGCTGCAGTCTCCTCACCAGGGTGGGTGCAATAGTGGCTTCAGTTCAACAGATTCTTCAGTGGTCATATTTGTAAAAGGTATGCAGATATCTTTGACTTCTTGAGGCTAGGGTAACTAAGGCCTGTCTGGGTCATGTCATTACTGAAACTAGCTTTACAGTAATTCCAGTCTGGGTCCTTGAGTTGCTTTTGTGCTGTGATAGTCAGCTTCTTGGATCCCCTTTACCTTTTGCCCATAATGACTTTTTCTTGTCATTTAAAGAGGCTTTTTAATCATGTCTGTTACTTTAATGTCCCATTCCTAAGTGAACTGCTGTCCTTGGGAATTCAGTTGAAGCCCCAGAAACTGCTTGGGCCGAAAACTTTCTTGTAGATTTGAATGAATTTGAAGGAGCAACTCAAGTAACTGTTACACTAACTAGATATTTGTAGCTGACTTCATATTCTCATACTTTCTGTCACATCTAATACCATATTTTTTTTTACTGAAATCTCTTCAATACTACTTGCTAGAAAACATCTAGATGAAGCAAAAATAGTATCACCTGGGGTATGTGCATTATTTAGGACATCTAGTTTTGATGACTGAGTCTCAACTTCCTCATTAGTCAAAGTCTGAGGGAAGCTACTCCTTTTGCTTAATGGTATGCTTGCCCATGTGTTACTTCTAGCCTTCAGTGGATCCTAATAAAGGTACTTATACATGCACTTCCTTAAGGAATGGGCATTCCAGTGTCTGCACTTTTATTTTATTTTTTTTACAATCTCTCTTTAAAAGAATTTTGTTTGTTTTTTCCTGCTAGTCTTCACAGCTCACCGTTTGTCTGCAAAGCAGTACCTCTTCCCTGAAAACAGTCCCCTTCAAAAGCCTCTTCTCTTGAGCCCTCTTAAAGAGCTCTGTGGCAGGGTCTACAATTATCAGCTCTCTGGGCCATGTCCCTTGTTTAAGATATTATTGAACACTTTTACTTAATTTTCTGCTTGAGCCCGTCCAAAGGCTACTCTTCAGCTTTGCTGCTTGCATATTACCCCTTACTGTGCTCCTGTGTTTCTGGATTTCTTATTTGTTGTCAGTAGGAATTTTTCCTCTGCTGTAGCCTAGTTCAACTTGGGACTTCATGAAGTCAATAACTGATCAACTGATTGTGGAAAATGGGAAGAGGAGGTGACTTTTGTTGCGATTTTCTGGCATCCTATAAGAAAATCCTTCCCTTTGTAGGACACAGGACCAGTGTGCCCTGCACTGAAGGGTTCAAGTGCCACCAGGCTGAGCTGGGCTTATGCCTCTGCTAGCTGGGCCATCAGCTGTGTGTGTAGCAGGCTGCCAGCACAGCTGTGCCCCCCCAGTCATGTGGCTGTTGTGCCTGCAGGCTGAGAACAGGAGCTGGTAGCAAGGGCAGGTGTCCGGCTCTGCGAGCAGACGTTCCTGCAGCTGGCTGCTGTTTGTCACTATAATGAGTTGGCTTCTTACCATCTCATCTCCAAATGCCCTTAATGTGCTGGTAACCACCAGTTCCTGTACTGTGGTCAGTCTGATTTATGGGTTCCTGTCTTGTTGACCACTCTGCTGAAGCTTTTTGCGTGCTGCTAAAGCATTTGACATGTTTAATGTTGTTTTAAAGGGCCTGAACGGTCTCAACATTCTGTTGGCCAAATTGGGCTTTATTCATTGAGGCAGAAGATCCTGACATATCCTTATCCATTCCTGCATTGGGTCACTTAGCCAAAAATGAAGTTCTTTTATCTATGTCAGTATTAAATAGTTCCTGAATGCTGTTGGAAGGAGACCAATAGCTGCACGTGATGTTTGCTTCATTTGTTGGCCAATTGTTGTAAATAAGCTAAGGGTTCAGGTAACAATCTATTTACTCATCTCTGCAGCATAATTAGCTGGTATATATTATTTGAATGCATTTCTCTTGACCTTCATTCTTAGGACCCCTCTCTTAGAAGGGTTTTCTGTCTGACTGCCTGAGGACACGGAATAGGGTTTTTCATCAGGAACTGAGGAAGTAATTCTGATGGCCTGGAGACAAGCTGGGAAAGGAAGGTGTGTAACACATGCTCTAGGGGTGTGTAGGTGCCTCAGGTCTTTGCTCACAAGCTTGCACTGAATTTGGCACTACTTAGGTTTGTTCCAGCTCAATTGTTGAGGCCCCAATGGTGATGGTAGCTTTTGTTACACATACATAACACTTGCACTTGGACATATTTGGAACATTTATTCTATCAATTATTCCTTGAATAATACTGTTCACTCCAGCTGGTGTAGGTATAAGCTGCTTCTAAATGGAGCTTATACTTGTTTCAAGCCAAAGAAAAGTGATGTACGAATATGAACATTTGTTATGGAACTCGAGTTTTTAACAAGGTTTTCACTAGTCAGTTGTTTCCTTAACTGGATTTTCCCTAGTAGCATTCCCGGGGGAAAGCTGCTACATGAAGAGTGTGGTTTTGCTGGGGGTGTGTGGTGCTGCTGGCAGGTGTATGCATGGGGGACTGCCTTGGTTACAGGGCTGAACTGGGCAATTCAAGCCCTGCTACAGCAAATGCAACAGCTCTGAAGGTAGGTTGTGCAAAGAAGTCTTGCTTCAGGTTTCTTGATTTTTGAGGTGCCTAATGGCACAACTGAGTGGTACCAAAGAGCAAGAAGCCTGGTCTTCTGTGCAGGTATCACAGGTGTAATGTAGCTGTACAGTATGCCAGAAATACTTAATGCTTAAAGTACCTGGAACCACTGCCTGGATGGAAGTTAGAGGAAAAATTGACTGAAACTGCTTTATTTGGATAGACTCTCCTCCCCCATCACATTTTCTTTGAGGAAAATTTTTTTTTCCCACAGAGGTCATGGATATTGAGAAACAGTTTCCCCAAATGGTGGTATTTCCATCATGACCAAAAGCATACAAAATGCTGGAGCACGTGACTTTAGATCAGCTCAAATGAGAGGTGGAATATGCTGCAGCATGGCTTTTCAATAGCTACTGTTTGGGTGTAT
Organism: Brachypteracias leptosomus; assembly: GCA_013401335.1. Lineage (NCBI taxonomy): Eukaryota > Metazoa > Chordata > Aves > Coraciiformes > Brachypteraciidae > Brachypteracias > Brachypteracias leptosomus. The sequence continues at coordinate 28,229 of VYZX01020183.1, forward strand.
TCATTTCTTGGGTTTGAATTTTCAGAAAAATTGAAGTTCTGTTTTCAGCCAAAAACTTGTCAGTTGTTTAAGAGATGTTTTTCAAGAAGAAATACCAAGTTTATGTACGGGAAATGCATTGTTGTGGAAAATCTCAGCTGTTCCTTCATTACTTCATCTTGTACCAACAGAGGGATGAAATTCCTTTTCTCAGTTGCCCTATTGTTTAAATGCTGAAAGAATGGTGATGAACTTCTTACCTCTGCCCCTTTCAGACACCCATATACTGCATTCCTTTCACAGTTGTCTCAGGCAAAGTAAACATGCCAGTGCCCAAGCAATTAACTGTGAAATACTACATTATACTAAGTAGTGTTGAATGAATAGCACAGAAATACTCAGTAAGGCCTAAAATAGATCTGAGTGCATTTAAGTCAGTGCTCCAGGTAATGGTTCAGACTTTGAGAATGAGAACAACTAAAGCAACTCAGATGGACTTTGCTCCAGCTGGCACTGTTTAACAGGATAGAGTTGAGAGAAAGCACTACTGTGTGGCACTAAAACTTAGTGCTTCTCCAGTGAATTGCATGGTTGTGTGTGCTTGTTGGGAATAATTCTGCAGGGCATTGCACTTAAATTTTAAAGGTTGTTAGCAAGGACTTTTTGCCCAAAAGGTAGTTTGTAGGTGTCATATTTAAATAAGCATAAGGAAAACAAATATTAATAAAAAAGTAGGTCTAATTTACCTCTCTATTAAACAAGTTTGTATGCTTTAGACATGTTTTTTTGTCTACTTCTTAGCAAACTCTCAGCAGTTAGATGGTAGGCAGTAATAATAGTCTAATAAGGGATAAGTAACTAAAACTCTGCTTCAGTTGATAATTAGTAAGAGTAGAAATAATTTGGCCAATTTGAGTCCTGAGCCAAAGGCACGCTAATGTCAGTAGAAGAAAATTCCTATTGATGGAACCCAGTGTTGGTAAAGCCTTCTTAAGTGTGTACTTAAGTTGGGGGGTTTTTTCCATCATGCTCTGGTGGGATGGAGATGATTGACACAAAGACCTTTTAAATGTCAGTTAGAATTTCCTGAAATATCAGTGCCTGGTTTGTCGCTTAAGTGAATTTTGAAGCTTTCAGAAAATAGATGGCAATCCTTACAACTTGCCAGGTCTGGGAGGTGTTTTGACTGAAACTTCTTCCTCCTTTGGCTTCCAGCAAAGGCGCAAGGCAAACTGCTCCAAGTACTATGCCAAAACTTTCATGTCCTGTTTGCTGAACGGGTTATCTAAGCATGTAAACAGCAGCTAATTCCTGGAAATGTCATCTAGTGACTCTTCAGTCTCTTCAGATTTCCTCTCTGAAGATTTCATTAAGTTTGTGAGAGTTGAATAATTCTTTCAGATCCATTATAGATCTGGGGACTTGAAACATATTTAGAACTGCTCAGAATATCCCAAGCCTTAGGTCTACCTGCCTTCAACAGGACGGGCTTTCCACAGTGGGAAAGTGGGGGTGAGATAACAGGACATATAGAGGGGATGACTCAAAACACCAAGGAAAACCCAGACATAAACCTCCTTTGGAACTGAGCACAACAAGAAATCCCAACTGATAAACTAGCTACTAAGAAATCCTTCTGATCTCTCCAAGGTGGTAAAACTGTGTGCTGGTATCAGTTCTGGTAAGAATTGCTTATTAAATGTAAACAGTACAAACTTGATCACATTTGGATTTGTTGTTTTTTTTCCCAAAAGACACTTTCAAGTATTCTTCCTCTTCATATATACTAGTTTTCTTGAATAAATGGGTCAGCTGAGAGGCAAGAGAGTTCTTATCTTTCTTTCAGAGGTTCCCACCTAGTGGCAAAGTATTATCAACAAGAAGCAGGAACGTATTCCTGAAGAGCATGCTTGGAAGGGGGCAGATAAATGCTGCAAGCTTTGTTTCAGTAATAAAGTGTGCACAAAGAGTTCACAAGAGCTAAATAAATGAGCAAGGTAATGCTTGTCAGGACAGGAGATTTAAATGCTCCTGATTTCTCTGTGGTTTTTTCACAACTAGACTACATGTTTGGGGGTTTTTGCCATAATATTAAAATAGTGCTTATCTGGTAAGACCAATGTAGTGATATGTGTTCCTAGAGAAATTATTCTACCACTTAAAGATCAAAACCCCCTTCAGCTCCTGCATTCAGGAAAAGATAAAAACAATTATTGGGTTATAAAAACCTATATCTGAATAGAGCAAGTGCACATTTTTCAATACTATGTACAAATGTAACGTGGCTTGATTTGTTTCATGAAGATCTTTGGCGGGGAGAAAATCCCCCACACTTTTTTTGGAAGGACAAGTCTCTTCAATGACAAAGAATGACAGAATTGCCCTTTTACAGTACTAATAGATAGGAGTAATAGGATTAATTGTTGACAAACATGGTAGCTACAATAAATGAGTTGCATTTGTGCAAACGCAGTCTAGGGGTACCTGAAGAATGTGGGCACCTTGAAGATAAACTATCCTGGGTGAAGTTGTAGGCATTTACAGAAGAAGTAAGCTTTTCTTTGAAGAGCTGTGAAACTGCCACAGGGCATAAACAATGTTTGAAATGCATTCCACCACACCAGTCATGAATTATAAATGTCTCTGTGACCCTTCCTCAGCAAGTTAGCCACTGGGGTTAACTGTCATCTAGTCAGGGTTTATGACCTCATGGAAAGGTGAATGTTGGCTCACTCTGTGTTCCTGCTGCCCCAGAGGAGCTACCAAAAGAGGAAGAAAATAATTAGCATCAGAGAGATTGGAAGAGAAGAAGGAGAAAAGAGATCAGCTTTCTAAGTTTGGTTTTTATTGTATTAGTCCATTAAGGGAAAAGATCACTCCTTTAAATCATAATTAAAAACCCCTTTAACTTTTGAACTAGTTGTTGTCATCTTTGCTTTTTTGTTCCTATTATTATTTTTTCCCCTTTTGGATCACACAGTGTTCATTTCTTTAATGCTTTGTAAATTATGACAAAGAGAACTGCAAAGCTTGTGCCCTTTGCTCAAAAAACCAGCACAGGTACTTCTAATAACCTTATTTCTGTAAGGTAATGTTGCTACTTAATGTTATGAACAGCCAGGAGGCCTCTTCAGCATCCTAAATGTTGATATGGAAACCATGATATGCACAACAAAATATAGATACATTGAAAGACAAAAGGTATTTATGTCTGTCTGGGATTGAATGTGAAAATTTGTGCTTCAGTGAGGATGGGGAGAGCATAATGCACTGAATTTCACAGCAGTTGCTTTCTGTGTGTACTCACTAAAGCAACGATGCCTTTTATATCTTTACTAGGTGGTCAGAGATGTAACTAAAAGTTATTCTTGCTAAAATATCTAGAGTTTTCTAAAAGCTATCAGTTTTGCTAATGTTTGCAGCATATAAACCCCAAGTTCAGTAGGCACTGTGCAAAGAAACTGAAAATAAACATTTGTGCTAGTCAACGGGAATTGAAAATTGCCTAGTAAAGCTTTCAGCAGCTGATGTTGCTATGACTGTAACAAATTCTGGTGGTGTTGACTATAAAGATCTGAAAATGAGGTGAGCTCTTCTGTATCCTAGCAGAAAGCTAGAGTGTTCTATAGGTTATCCCTGGTAACTAAAAGGCTATTTTCTTCTGAGCGTGCAATGTTCATTTTCAAATCAGCCTGAGTCTTTGACAAATGATTTTACTGTTTTGGAGAGTGTGCTGGGAAGCTAAAGCACTTGTAAAGGAGTCCCAGTATTCTGATTTTTTGACTTGCTCTGCCTTTTGGGAATAGATGTCCTTTTTAGAGTGTTACTTTGAAGTTCCTCTTTACTCAAGCCAGATTAAGGGAAAATGCAAATAAAGGATTTTTTTCAAAATACCTAGAATACACATCACAGTAGCAAGTGTTTATATAGAAGATGTAGATGAAGGAATAGAGAGCGTGGGGAGAGATAAATCTGAAAGTTCCATGTTTTCTGTATCTGATTTGCTGCAGCTGCTTTCCCAAGCAAACCTTATCAGGGATCCTTTTTCTGTGTATCACCTCTCTCAGAGAACATTTATCAGAAAGTGACCTCTTGAATGCTCTGGATTACTCGTCGTGGCTTTCCTTTCTGTACAGTACTCTTCCAAGATGCATGTGAACAAATGGTAAAGGTGACTTTGAAGTAGTCAGTAATAAATTACTGCTTCACCCTACTTGTGCCAAATGAATGCAAAACTGAATGCAAACCCACTTAGTATTACCTTGTAGATCTGTAGTAATCAAGTAAGTCAATCTGTGTGGAAATCCTGCCTTCACAGTTTTAAATTGCAGATGTTTCAGAGGATAAGAATCATGAAATTAGCTCAGTAGTTTGCTATGCCTAGATATAGCAGCCCATTGCCCTCCTCTTTCCTGCCCTGCCCCACAACCACGGAGAATTTCCTAGTTATAGAATCAAACTGTTTAGCTGGAAGCTGAAGACTTATGTGGGTTTTTGTTTGATTTTCATTAACATAGCAAAACTCATTATTTTACTTGTGGAAAAAGTGACCATCAGTCATACACTGACTGTGGACCACAGTTTGTCAGCTCTGGCCTTTTTTAGCAGGCCACTTTGCACTGGTATTGCCCTCTGAGGGGTGTTTTGCTTCAGTCAGGAAGTTCACCAGTTAAACTTCAGGAGGAAAATAAAAGCTGGTGTTGGATGTACAAAGCAGTGTCCTCTTTGCAACAGTGCTCTCAGCAGGACTGAATGAAGAGTGTTTGGAGTGCAGCTCCGATGGCAGACGTGAGGTAGATGAGTTGTTGTTGCCAGATGCTTTTTCAGTTAATGATTATGCAGTGTTTTGAAGAGGTGAAGTGCTAAATCACTGTTAAGCATTATTATTATTTATTGTTATTACTATTCAGTTCCCAAAAGATTACAGAGCAGATAAGGTTTTAATGGTATTTTTCCTTGGGATTTTTTTCCTCCTGTGGTTGAAAGCAGAATGTGAATAGGGTACTTTGGCTGTGGCTATTTAAATGTGTGCAACTTAGCTAAAACCATCACATCAAATCTTTTTTTATCTCATTGAAACTCGTTCCAGAACACTTCATCTTCTGAGTGAAACAGTTCTACTGCCTGAAAACTAATCCAAAATGAGATTCTGTAGTAGCTGGGAATAACTGGATTGAGCTAATTCATTTGTTGGGTCCAATCTATACGTACAAATGCATGTAATACAAATCCCACTCCTCATGTTACTGCCTTCTCAAGACTATGCAAGCCCTGTGCTATTCTAATATCGTTACTGAAATTGGAATCAGCACTTCTGAAACCAGAAGGAAGGGGGGGGGGGAGTTTTAGAACTAGGTTGTGTATTTATGAATCTCAACACCTGCACGTTGCTTTTCCCAAAAGCAACACCAAGAATGAAGTTGTACTTTTCTGTAATTCTGCCCACAGCAGAAAAAATTGATAGATGTGGGGGTTTTCTTCCCTTTCTAGAATACTTTAGAGATAACAATTGCATGTTTATATATCTTATCTCTTAAGTCTGCTGCGACCTAGTTAAAATACATTTTTAGTGAGAATTGTTTCAGAATTTAACCAAGAGAAGCAGTTGTTTTGATTCTAAGGGAGATTTTGATTCATTATTTTGAGTCAATGCACATGTTACACCCAAGATCTTGTATTTGATAATGGCATTTGGACACTGTCTACAAGCTAAGTTAATTTTGAATGCGCTGTCATCTCTTGCTACAGAGTGGTAGGTGGGTGATGCCCAGCTTCTTACTATGTAGTTTACTGTTGTTTGGAAAGTGGTTGAAAAAGCCTGTTTTTCAACATATGTGGTTACTGTTCTTGAAGTTCTGATAAAGTTTCAGTACTCAGCAATATCGCAAATTCTCTCAATTTTACTGAACTTCTATTTTGGAGAGAGGGAAGTGTTTCAGTGAGGAGAAACAATAAAACAAATTAAAACTTTCACTTTCCAGCAGAAATTGTTATTTGTCGTAGTGAAATTTTATGTTAAAAATTCACTTG
>VYZX01020183.1:40651-65114 GCA_013401335.1 Brachypteracias leptosomus
CTGAACTCCTCTTTGGAGTAGTCAAGACAACATAATGGGGACTTGAGGAAAAAATGTCTTGGGTCAAACCAAAGGGAAAATATTTTTGGTTTTCAAATAAACACAATACACCACTATTAGAAATCAACTTCTGTATTACTTCTGGTAGTAACATAATGTTAAGTCACTCCTTGCTATGTATTCTGTAACGTAATGGACAAAAGAGTTTTATCACTGTCTGTTGGCTGAGGAACTCGGATGTAGGTGCAGCAGTGGGTTTCTGGAGCTGTGCCTTTTACCATCCTGGAATAACTTGACCTATAATTTGCATTTCAAAGCCCCGCTGTCATGTACTCCTGGAAGAGGACCCTTTGAATGCTTCAACACGTGTGCTGTGTGAACTCTGCTTTACTTTTCTATGCCAGCCCAAGCAAAGCAACGAGATGGTAGGTTGGATGATCCACTCTTCTAGCAGTTGGAAATGGCATCTTAAGTAGTTTGTGGAACTATCTTGTGCATATACGAGCAGTGTGGAAAAATCAGACTGGATGGAGAAGGAAAAATGCAGACTTCTTGTAATGCGTGGTGTTTGGCATTTGAGAAAGGCTCCCNGAACCTGTCTTCTCCCAGGGCACGCTTTACCCTTACTGTAGGTGATAACTGTACTAGGCTGAAAGAATAAAGCTGCCAATCATAGCTCTGGGGCAGCATTCTTAGATACTTCCTAGGTAGCCAAGCATGGAGATACAATAACTATGTTGAGATAGTTTAATTGGTATCTGCCTATAGAAATACATATTGTCAAGAATAGTGAGCTAGGAGAGGCTTACTGGAGCTTGTAAGAGGGCACAGCAAATTGAGTGCAGTAAATGGTTAGCAATGGCTTGAAACACTTTTAAGTTCCAATTGGCTTTGAGTAAAAGTCATGTTGATGTCCATTAAAGGTTCTTTAAATTGAGCAAAAAAGCACAATTACATAAGAACTATTGAAAAGCAGTCTTACTCTCTTAATCTGTAATGAATCAAGTAACAAACAATTACTTGCCTCACGGTGAAGTTGAACATTTTGAAGGTTCCTGATCTATGAATTTAATGAGTTACATTGTAACTAGCTTCTAGCAACAGAACATTTAGTTTCTTCTGGAGTTCTTGTACCTCTTGTTAGTTGATGATAAATATTTACAGAAAAAAGGCAATTAAAATACATATTGTCTGTTACTTCAGAGTTCCAGATTGAGACTAGTGCCTTTCTCTTCTGGGATTCTTAAGATCTTATTAAGATCAATTTATCTGGCAGGTGGTAATAAGGAGACTTTTCTGAAATATCACTTGCACTGTTTTTTCAGTGGTGGGTGGGAGTTAAATCTTATTCCTTTTAGGGCAGTTGTGAGGCATAACAGATTGTAACAGCAGCAAAGGCTTTATTCCTTGCTTACCTTCTCTAGCCCTGTCATGTCCATGTTGCTGTTGCTTTATAACCATGGAATGATACATTAAACTAGAAGGTCTTTCACCCTTGGCCTAGCCCTCTGTAGGGGTGGACTAGTAGTTCATTTTAAACAGGCTGCATGTGTACTCTTCCCACCTAAAATCATCTGGAATGAGAATAAAATATGAGAGTTAAACTGTCATCCAGTGCTGTGGAAGGACACCTTCAAAACCAGGCTTTCTTCTCCAGACAGTTGGGATAGGTGTACACAACCCCCTTGCCTTTGCTGAGAGCTGGAAGGTGCAAGACAAGGCTGGATCAGAAGCCATGTAGTGGCCAAGGTCCTATAGCTGTATAAATGTGCCCTGTCTTTTCATGATGGTCTCCTGGACTACAGGGAGCACCAGCTTTTTCTTTTCAAACTTGGAGCTATTTCTTGTTACCATTCCAAAGAATTACGTTTTTGGCTGTAGTGAAGTCTGTTTAGAATAACTTCTCAAAATGGTTTGAAGAGAATTAGTATGAATACTTCCTGAAAAAGCTACATCCTTCCATTTTTATTGTGGGTCTCAACTGAGCCAGAAAACAGCCTGAAAACAAGGAGGAAACTTCTAAGCTGGAAAACTTCCTCTTCCAGCAAGACAATTAGTGTGCTGATGGTCCAGTTAAGCCCCAGAAGCTCCAGCCTCTGTGCTCTTGATAATGTAAGCCCATGGACTCTAGTATAATCACCATGGTATGATACCTATGTGGAGGTGTGAAGAGTTAAGCTCCTTAGAACAAAAGCTGGTGCATGCCCTGTGTCAGTGAAGTCTCTAGGCTGTGGAGCATTGCAGAGCCTCAACTGGGTGTTGGTTTTATTTCAAAACAAAAGAACAAAAACATACACCCCACCCACCCCTAAAAAACAAACAAACAAAAAAAACCCCAACAAACCCAAAACTATCTTAACTGCAAAACTGACACTTTATTTCCTTTTATGTTTTGCTTGTTTTAGAAACTACTCTTTCACTTTCCTCCTTCGGTTCAGGTTTTCTATCCAAGTGAAATATCTCCTCAGTTTTCTATTCTCCTTCTCATGGTTAAAGCAGTGTTGTCTGAACTCAATAGTGCATAATATTGGAAAAAGCCTGAATAGGCTTTTAAGGTAGACATTTAAGTTTTCTTCAGGAAAAAAAAAAACCTGAGTGAAATCAAGAGTTTAGTAGAACTGTTTCAAGATTTGAGATGTTTTAAAAAAGCTGCTGGAGATAACAATAAATTATAAGTAATAAAACACTGGCACAATAGGGTTTCTTAATATATTCATTTGCTGGTTATGTAATATCACTGTGCAGATTTGGTATTTGACAGAGTTCTATGGAGATAAAAATAAAAGCCCCCAAACACCTCCCCAGCAAATAGATTTCACAAGAAAAAATGAACTATTGCTCCCTTTGACCACTAGGTGATAGTCTTGCTCAACTTATTCATTTTATCAAGGTCATTTATATAAAGATTAAAAATGTTGCACACTGAAGCTCCTAAAGAATTGGATTCATGAAAAATGGATCTTTTTTTTCCTGAACATCAAACCAAACTTTACTGTTTTTCTGGTTTATAAATATTTATGAGTCATAACACAACCTTTTCCATTGCTGTATTGAATTTATTTCACAATGTTTAGTCCCCAACAAACGTACAACAGTACACAGTAAATGCACCTATAGGTATCTTATTAGTCTGGCTGAATGACACCAATGCAATTAAAACTCTTGGGTTTTGGTGTAGACTGAAGTGTTGATGTTTTGTTGGTTTGGTTTTCTATCATTTATTAGCCTCTTTCTGGCTATGAAGACTAAAATATTTCTTTCAGTGTTCCTACCTTTATATTTTCTTTAAAGGACTAATCTTGGTATTGAAAAACTAATAAGTTTATGTATTGAAACACTGACACAAATGTTTTGATTTTGTGGAAGGTCTATCTCAAATCAGGATGAGAAAAGCTCAAAATATAGCATATTTATTAATTTAAGCATTGAGTCTTCACACTATTTATAAATCCTTTCTGGAGAATTTACTGAGACTTGCCAAGACTTGGCCAGCAATAGCATATGTGGTTTTATTAAGCTAAGAAATAACCAATATTTACAGAACTGGAGGCAAAACTAGTAAGTCTGAAGTACATTCCTTAAATTAAATAATATAGTAACTTTAATTTTTGGACTATTCTTTTCTTAATTCTTAAAAATACTACATTTCTTTAATTATGTTTTTTAGAAGAATAATGAAAGCTTCTTTATTTTTTTGGAGTAAGAGAGGGGCACATACTTGCAAGTACTTTGAATTGCTTTCACTACAGCTTTACTCTCAGTGTCTTTGCTTTGATCTGCCAACAGTCTGACATTGAAAAGTATTTCTCTACATGTCTACCTTTATTTTTATGTCAGAAATCTCATACGAAGGTGACTATGGGAATAAACTAATTCTATGGAAATATTATGTGTACCATTGTAGTGTTAGGGGTGGAAGCAGGACTCCAGAGAACGTGCCCTAATCCATATTCTATGAAGATGTGTCCTTTGAAAATAGACGTTGTTCAGATTTCATTTATTTGTAAATCATCTGCTGAATACTCACTAGTATCTTCTTAGTTTTGCCATAACTCAACTGTCAGTGTGTAAAATCACTTTCAAGTTCTTTCCTGTGAAGTTTGGGGTATGTAGGGCCTAGAAATTGGGTGGAATTTTCCCAAGGCATTGTCATGATCCAGAGTCAATGATCCATTAATGACACCTGCATTCCTCTTCCAGTGCTGGCAGCAGTTCTGCTGCCTTCTCCTACCAGCCTGCAGAACCTGCAAGTGCTTTCTGAAAGGCAACCAAATCAGCTGTTCAGGTTGGTTTTACTATTGCCTCTGCTGGTCCTGGTCCACTGTCAGGTGATGATCGAATCTGAGAAAGCTGTCTTCATTAAAGCTGGCTTTGATTGAAACACAAAATGCATGATTGTGCTTGCTTTGGGGAGGTGGCTTCACTGAGACCACCATTCAAAAGATCTCTATTCCTGTCTGCCTGTGTTCAGTACTAAGCTTTCCTTAGTCCTTATTTGGAACTAGGAAAAGAAAGTTCTCATGGTTAAAAATAAAAGAAAACAAAAATACCCACCCACCCCCAATTACAAAAAAAAAGCCAAACCCAAACAACAATCTCTTAATTCTGCTCTAGGGATGAGTGTGTGCTGGGTTTTCATGTGTGGTTTGTAGCTTCATGAGGCCACCTTCTAGAAGTAGCCAGGTTGCAGTCTTCTGTCAAAAGATTATTCCTTAGTTTGAGAGCCTTTTTCTAGACATGACCATCTAGAGTTAGAGTTGTATTATATGACATCCATCCCGTCTGATCCTCTCCTGCCATTGCTTCCATTGCCTTATCTGGGGGAGCTAGCATGGACGCTTATATAAGATGTTATTGCAGATCAATAGGACACAGTTGCTGGGAGGAAGCAGCTGGAACTGGCTGTACCTAGACAGAGAACCAAACAGGGAACAAAAGTGGATGAGAATTTTGAATTAACTGAAAGAAAGGGTCAGAGAAGGTGGTTTCAGAGGGAACAAAGAACACTTTCATTTTTTTTAGCTTGGAGAATCTCAAGTCTAATGCCAAGCTGTCTAACCCATCAATATATGCAAGCTTCAACTGAGAGAGGAGAGGAAGGCAAAAGCAGCAAAAAGTAAGGAAGCAGGGAAAATATTGCTGTGACACGTTGTGAGGAGTCAGGAAAAATGAACATGTGCAGCCCTGAATGGTTAGGCACTCTGTGATGAGCAGCTGGGACCAAAGCTAAGTGGCATCTGCAGTTAGTGCTACATTCACATATATCACTTCTCATTCAGAAGAGGACTTAGAGCTCATTCAGATACAAGCTGATGACTGATCTCAAACTTGCCCTCTGCTTTTTTTAGTTCCTGCTGCTGCTTTGTGTGGCGTGTGCCTGGCCTCTGCCATGTGAGTTCAAAACTCACCCCAAACCCAGCAGGCACTGGAGAACAGCCACTATTGCTGTGTCAGTTAAACTGCTGGAGCTTGGAACAGGACTGTGATTTCTCATGCTTAGTTGGCTGAAAGTCCTTTTTCTAATATAGGTGGATGGCTGCTTCACTAAGTCTTGTATTTTGTCTGTGGGGAAAAATATAATGCCAGTACTTGCAAAGCTGAACTCAAATAGGGAGATAGAAGGAGTTTTCCATAATTCCATTTTGTATCAGTCTTCTGAAGGTCTTAAGTGAAAATGAGCTTTTACTGCTGCCTGTAGAGGTCATTTCTGCATGGTTTTAATAGTCCCGTGCTTCTGTCACCTGTTGTTCTCTTAATCTGATAAGTATTGGGAAGATAACTCTAGTAAATGACATCCTGGTAAAGAAACAGGGCTCAAATCCAAGCCTAGTTTGGAACCCATCTTGACTTTGGCCGAAAGCATTATGCAGCCATGCAATAGCTATTTGTATAATAACTGAAAAAAATATCCTAGAAATGAGTGACCTCAAGAATCTGGCAGTAGGAAGTACAGAAAGACATCAGGTAGCAAGGATGGCATGGTGACACTGCTGAAATTGATATAAGCAATGACATAAAAATATAATTGTTAGAGGACAGGAGCACAGTATATGTGGAGAAACTGGAAGGGCTGGGTCTCTTCTAAAAGAAGATTGCCATCTTCAATTACTTCAAGGCAGTTTATAGAGAAGATGAAAACTCCTGGTGGTGTAGAGCAAAAGGGATAGTGTAGACCAGGCATAAGCTGCAACAAGGGAAATTGCAGTTGAATGTAAGGGGAGGGGTAAGATTTCCAAGTGATGGTAGTCAGCCACTGGAGTAGGTTGCCAAGAAGTGGTTGAATGATCTCTCTCTGTGGAGATACTCAGAACTCTGCTGGGTGTACAGCAAGCTCATCTGATTTTGGGTCTAACCTTGAGGTTGACCTTGACAAGATGATCTCTAGAGATCCTTTCAGATCTAGATTAGTCTGATTCTGCTGTCCTACTTCCATGATCTTGTGGTGTGTGGGTTACCTTGGCTCTTGTCATACTACCTGGAACTGGCAGTGTCAGAGTCCATAGTGCTCTCCAATGCGTTGCACTGTAACAGAGTAAAATTGCAGGTGCACAGTCTGAAGGGCTCAGCAATGGTGTAGCACGCACATTTTTAGGGAAAGCTTTCTCAGGTAGCGTGATACTGCCTGGGAAAGACCTTTTCCAAGATACCTGGGGGGATTGCATTGCTGTCGTGAAATCAAGACCCCCAAGCATGCACATGGGGAACTGGGCTTTCTACGCTCTGCAAGTAAAGCTGGGTGGACTCCATCTGGCCTGAGATCTCCACAGCAGGATCTACAGTGGCACAAACCCACTCTGAAGGTGCTTGGCAACTTGTAGCACCCTTTTGAAGTGACTGGTGAATCTTTGCAGGAGCTAGCTGAAATGTGGTCTGCCAGCTGTGGCACAGCTACAGAGCAGCGATTCATGCTCCAGTGGAGTGCAGTGGCTGGGCAGCAGCTCCAGCCAAACATGGGTATGATTCTACTGCCTCAGCCACCTTGTTTCCAATGGAAAATTTTCTTCTTTCTCTTCTGTTTGGGAAGTAGTCAGTTTTGTATGGATTCTGTGAAGAATGTGTTTATATTTTGAAATTGCTTACATAAGCAAGTTAGTGAGTTAAAGATTCCGAGGCTTTTAGCACTACTTTGTTAGAAAACTTATTAATGACTATAAACCACCTCTAATTCAATTACATTTTTGGTGTGTGTCATGCTGTGTTTTCGTATGTATATCACTTTTAGTGTAGATTCTAATTACAGTAGACATGCTGTTAATCTGAAGGTACCCAGAATTTCAGAGCATCTTAAGTCTTTTAGTTGATTCCAGCCCACTGAAGCTGCACAAAAGCAGCCTTTCCTGTCATTTTCCCCTCCAACACAAACAATAGTAACTTCTCTATTTCAACAGATTGAAAAAAATTATACTATACTTGAATAAAAGAATATCTTAACCAAAAATGCTCTACGAAGCAGTGTATCAAAAGACATACTGGTCTTCTGTGTTTTATATACCTACCCAAATGTGTGAGGTATCCTAAAGAGCATGAAAGAACAGAAAGCATATTTTTAGAGACTGGATTTCTTTTCTAAAGTTAGAGTGTTCTTTTAGGGAAAGATATACTGTACTTATCCTAATGTTGACTCATTAATGATAGAAATGTAGGAATGCTAATGATGGAAGCTTATATCTATTAGTTTCTGGCTGATTTGATATCTTCTCCTTGAATACAAATAAATTATTTACCTTTGTACTTGAACCATGAAAGACACTTCTGGATTTCTCTGTAGCTAGAGCATAGACTTTCTCATCTAATCTTTTCTGGAAAGGTTTTATCTGAAAGCTGAGTTGTGAATCAGGTAACAGCTACTTTGTAATGACTGTATTTTGTGTGTACTGAGCTTGTATTTTCAATATGGATTTAAATAGAGCTTTATACTCCTTGAAGGTTTGGTCAAGCTACAAAAATACTTTGTGTGAAAAATATTTGCATATAAATGGGATGTTTTCAAGCTTTCATAGTTTTTCCCTTTTCACAGAACCAGGTACATAAAAAAGTTCTGGTACCAGGCGATGAAATGTAGACTACAGAATACTACAGCTGATATGTAAAGCTAGGGTCTCCTCAGTGTTTCAGTTTGCTTTTAGGAGTATGAGTTGCATATATGTCAGTAGTGTGAACTTAAAGTATCATGTTTGAGATTTCATTTATGGGCTCAGAAATGTTGTTTCCATGTCAGGAACCCTTTTAGCTTTGATTTTCACTTAATGGTCTACTCGAAGTTCCTGTACTACAGCGTCTTGTTTTCTGCAATAATAACAAAAGCTAATTGCCATCAAATAAACTTAAAGGACACTTTTCTTCCAAACATACTCCTTGCCTGTCAGCTATTTAACGTGTAGTGCAGCTTGTTGCTTACTACTGTCATATATGAAAATGAAATGATTGTCAAGTGGTAAATCTGTTGCTCTTTCTGTTCGATGCAATGTACTGTAGCACAGGAACGTGGAAAGACTTCTGAAGAGTAGCAATGTCAACAATTATAATAAACCTCATGCATTTGGATCTTCAATTTCATCTTTATGTATACAGGAGAAAGTCATGAGACAGTTACTGTATTTCTCTTCTGTTTAATCAGTAATGATGACTTAAGTCAGGAAAGAGAATTAGTAGAAATACAAAGTGGAAGCTTAACAGGTGTTTGGGGTGAGAGTCTATTAGTCCTGGAACGTGTCCAAGTGACTTGCACAAAAGTGTGGAAAATGTTTTAGAGAGCGGGGATAAGATTAGTCATAGAAGATGGATTTCAGGAATCCTCAGTTACTGAGTGAAAAATGTAACTGACATCTGTTATTCTTTACTCTAAAAAAAAAAATTAATAAAAGTTGTGATGCTTTTACTGTGTGGAGGAAAGTAGTGCTTGCCATTAACCAGAGGCTTTCATGTGTGGCTCCTCACAGAACTATCTGACAGCAGACACATCTTCCAGTTGAGTTAGTGCAGTCATTTAAATAAGAAAAGGCTTTGGCATGAGAAGAATTGGCCGCTACTGCGGAAGGGAAATATGGACACTAAGGGCTTATTTCTGACTTACCTTACGGAGCAGCAGAACAGCCTCAGTGTTAGCAAGGGCAGCGTTTGAACCTTAATATAATGCTCCATTAATACATGTGATTGCTTCATTAAACATATTGGCATAACAGAATAAATGTGCCATCCCATAATGAAAGCTGCTACCTAGTGATGGACATAATGACAAAAGGTCAATTTCTAATGACTATGAAACAACCTTGTGCCTGAACCTCCCTTTTAAGCAACTACTGGGTGAAATAGGTGAAAATTCTGGTAGACTAATCTGAGAGAATGTTCAAACCCACCAACTTGTCTTGCCAATCATTTGACCATTTTGTAATATTTTCTACCTGCAGGTTGATGAAAAAGTGTCGCATAGCAGCACAGCATCCTGTACCAGGGACTCAAAGCTCTTACCTCCATGAACACTGAATGAAGTGTTTTTAACTAGCCTTTCAGGTTTAGAATAGGAATATGAACTCTTATCAGATTAATTCAGACCTAGTGATTTCCATTCCACACTCCCCCCTTCCTTAGTTCTCTGCACCTAAACTCCCTACTGTTCAGGACATGTATTTTATTTTTTAACAAACACTTTATACCTTATGTTTGTGTGATGTTAGCTCAAAGTACTCTATGCTGACAGCTCTATTTGCCCATCTTTTCAGATTTAAGGGTGGTGCTTGTTGTCATTCTGATATATTCCTTTTTCTTATTTAGTTGTTCAATTCTAGAAATGCACTGATAAAAAAATAGAGTTAATATTCTTTAATACAGATACTAGAGAATAATGTGTTTGAGTAGGAGATTAAGTATATACACAAGATATCCACAAAACTGCCTTCGAGTGTGTAGCCTTCACTCCTATTTGAATTCGTCTTCTGTAAGGCAAATAAATGATAACTCTCAGAGCACAGAACTACCCAGCAGATGTGCTTTGTTTAGTTTGACCTATTCTGACAATTTTTAGTGCTCTGCTGTCTATTTACTTGAGTTCAGACAAAAATTCTTACATCTTCTGACTCTTAGAGTTGTTTGGATGTATTGGATCTGGGGTTATAACAACATTCCCCCCCCTACTTTTGATCTGTTAAAATTGAGGAGGGGAGGAAGCTTCTGCTTCATGTTCCAAAAAAAAGAGAAAAGGAATATATTCTAGCTCAGATTCTGAAATAGTGTGCATCTCTTCCTTTTGGCTATTTTGTGTTCATACATGGAGTGCTGAACATCAGGATTAGGGAGCCATTGGGGCTCACAGAAGCTCAGATGTAATACCTGTGAAGCGTATGTGCAATTCTTCAGGAAGGGAGCAACTCTTAAATGTGTAACTTAAAAGGGAATTTTGCTCACAGAAGTCAATTATTCCCTCCTAAACACATGCTCTCATATTTCAGTCTAAAACATTTATGTGCATAATGTGTAAACTCATTTCAGGTTTAAGAAAAAAGACCCCAAAACCAAACAACAAAACCAAACCAAAACAACCCTTTGAAAACTAGGTACCAGTGCTTCAATATGTGGACAAATTGACTCTGAATTATTGAAAAGGTCAGAAGATGACAATGGCTCTCTCTCAATACGGGTATTAGCAAAAAATAGTATGTTACTGCTGAATTGCAAGGATGGAAATTGAAATATATGGAGAGGATTAACAGGCACAATGCTTGATGTCAAAATGCTTTTTTAAAATTTTATTTTCTGGGTCTATAGAAATTTCATGTCATGTGTTCAGAATTAGAAAAATTGAATGTTAACCCTAAGTGACACCCAGTCATGTGTAAATTGGAGGGTCAAGCTTTTCCATTGTTTGTTTGCTGATGATAACAGAAGTTCTGTTTCTTTTTAATTTGGCAGTAGGAGAAAGGATTTTTTTTTTTTCCTGATGAATGTGTGATGACTTAAGTTGCTGACCTCTATGCCCACTTCCTATTACAGTCAGACAACTTACTCAAACCCCAAACTAATTCTAATGTCAAAATTGGTACTGCAATCTGTGGTGAGAGCTGCATTCTGGTTTGTATGGGGTTGACCATAAAGTTAGGCTTTGTGCCTCACTTGAAGTTTGGGGGAGTTATATTTATGCACTTGGAAAAACACTAAAGCTTCAGATCTTTGCTCTGTCTTCAGAAGAATAGTACAGAACTTATAATACGGTCTTCTAGTTGGGTATTAAATGTTACTGCCTGTGGTCAGCCTATTTCTAAATCTCTTTGTAAGGCCTGGTATACATAAATCCTAGGGATGACCAAACAGAAGATTCAGATGACTATGTAGGCACTCACTAGCCCACCTTCCTTGCTGTCAGTTCTTTTTTGCTGTTTTTCCTTTTTCTAGGATCTCTAGTGTATCCAAAATATCACTACCTTTTCTTATAGGATCATAGAATTGTCAGGGTTGGAAGGGATCTTAAAGATCATCTAGTTCCAACCTCCCTGACATGAGCAGGGACACCTCCCACTACATCAGGTTACTCAGAGCCCCATCCAGCCTGGCCTTCAAAATGTCCAGGGAGGGAAATTGTAGCAGAATTGAGGAAAGCATTTATATTTTCCTATTTGAAATAGCCTGTAGAGGAATTCTTTGCTCTCCTAGAATTACTGAATTTGGGTGAAGGTTCAGATTGACTGCACTTAAATCAATCTTTTCTGCTCTTCCAAATGAGCTTTCCTTGCAGTTTATTTCACAAAGACTTCATTACCTTTCTTCTCATACAAAATAAGTATTTAAGGAAAACATGTGCCTTCTACTGCCTCAAGTATGGTTGTGACAGAGTTTGTATTCGATCTCATTCCAGTGAGTGTATAAATCTAATCCTGCAATAGGTATTCATCCTTAGTACTCCTACACCATCATTCATCCAATGGTCTCCAATTAGAAACAATTAATTGACTAAGCTTCAAGACACAGCACTTCTGTGAAAGATGTAAGAGGTATACAGGAGTCCCTTCACACAGCACTGCTGTGGGATGGAGTAAGACATGGCAACAATTCAGCTGTGTGCCCTCAGGTGATCAGTATAGCTAGCTGAAGCTTCATTCAGAATTTAGGAAGCTGAGAATTATATTAATTATGGTGTGTTGTGTTTGGTGTGGTGTGTTATCACTGGCATTTGGCCAGTATCCTTAGGTCAAATAACACTCTCTTTCCAACAAAATAAACTGGTGAAATTTTTATCAGACCCGAGAGTTAGGATCCTATTTTCTGCCTTCAAAAAACAAACAAAACAAACGAAAAAGTAAAACAACAATGAAATGCCCCCCAACCAAAAAGCCCCAGACCAAGCTGTGTGAAACTTGGAGACTGAACCTTGTGTCACCTGTTAAATGGGAAGTACACCTCTGCATTGCTCAGGTATTGATCTGCAGCCTCTCCAGCACTGACAGAAGTTAGTTAACTCACAATATTTGACAGAACTTTAGCTCAAGACACAGGATAAACTCAAATGCCTAGGATATTTCAGATGTATAAGTTGGTATCAGCAGGTGACACTTTATACTACTGCGATTTAAATCCCTCACAAATCGTTTGGCATCAGCAGGAGAAAGAGAAGTAAGTGGAATTATTAATAGGATATTGAATGAGGAAGCACCTGTTTGTCCAGATGTTTGTTTAGATAGATATGTTTACCCTTCTACTACATAAAACAATTAATGATTTTGTGTTTACAGTCTTAAAATGGATAGTTTTCAAGCTTGAAATAAATCAGCTTTAAATTGCAGAGACTCAAAGGGCAGGATTATAAAAAATAATTTTAGTATTAGCTAATCTTTGTATTTAAAAACACCCAGTATATTAAAACATCAGGATTAATGCAACTCCATTCAACTGAAATAAGTTAGTGAAATACCATTTCCAGGAGTCACTGTTTTTGTAGGGACAATATATTAATTTTACTGTTAACTTCAAGGGATGTTCAACTGCATCAGAGTTAAGATCTTAAAAACATTCTATCCTGAAACATGCAATCACTATGATTTCTGTTGTCACTGAACTAGCATAGAAATAACTCGTCAAGGGCCAAGTGCATTACACAAGTAGGATCCATGGCTTGTTTCTGGAGGATGCAGTGATGTGTGTCCTGAAGCAGGATGATGTCCTTGGTTTCAGTCCCTGTAATGTAATTCTGTACTGCAAATACATGTGGGGGTCAGCAGGAGAGTGTGGGAAGTGTTCTAGTTAGAAGCCAGGCTCATATTCCTCCTCTGGTGAGCATTTCTTTATCTCTTCAGAAAGAGCTGCTTCCAGCAGGGTGTGTCAAGGCAGACCTACTTCGCATAGCTGGGTGTCTTACATGCTCATGTAGGCTGCAGGAAGATTCAAGTAAGGACTTGCACCACTTCTCCTGCATCAGTGCCCTCATCAGTGTTGCTCACTGGTCTGATTCTCAAGTGCTTCCTTTTCATTATTTGTGAGCTATTTTCTGTTTTAATAACAGGAAGAAGGGAAGAACCCCATTATGAGGGGATTTTCATGTGTTCATAAGCAAGTGAATTATAAGCATGATTGATGTAAAGGTGTAGGTGAGTCCTCCTCAAACTACAGTATGGGAAGCTCAAGTGTTGTTTAGGACTTTCTCAGTTCCTTTTAATCACACAGGAAAAAAACCTATTCCTCCCTCTCAGAGAAGCTGGCAGCAGCCTGGTTTCCCTAGGATAAGGCCAGCAGCAAAACATAGCTGCAATGCTTGTCCTACTGCTCTTTATATAAATTTCCCAACTACCTTCAGGTTTGGGTCTTATGTTTTTACCAGGGAGAACAAGAGTCACAGGACATAGTTATAAAAATAACTATGGGTTTAGACTGTTCAATCAGGATGAGGTTTGCACTTTCAACCTTTTTAAGAAGAAGAATCTTCACATGCCATGTTGGTGGGCAGCATTATAAACCTTTAAGAGTGAATGCATTTCAGTAGGACTTGTATTTCTAGAATTAAATCTCTTGAAAATCCAACCTTAAAGACTGACATAATTTTGTGATTCTTTATGTAAAATGAAAGATTTCTATTATTTCCAATGACTAACCTCCATCAAAATGCTTCCTAATAGAAGGAAATACTACTAACTTTAAAGGAATAATTAAGTGTGGGAAGAAGGGATATTGAGTGAGGAGCATTTGCTTTAATCCTTGAGAAAAAATAAGGAAATGAAGAACTAACACTATCTATGATCACAGTCCTATCAGAGCTAAACAAAAGGGGACCATGAAAGATGTGAGAATGGCTGAGAAGGGGTCACCTCCTGCCTGGTGAACATGAACAATTACCAGTTAGGGGCTGGTTGTTGTTTCGATTAGCTGCAGTGTTGCTGAGCTGTAGGAACTGCAGCACATCTGCTTCCTAATCCTGCAGCATGAGGTGGCAGCAGGGCTGGGAAGTCGTGAGACAGCACCCATGAGAAAGAGCGTGTTTCTGTAGCTGGTACCCATATACATATCAGGATACTTTTGTAATAATTCCTGGTTCTCCCCACTGGTCTTTTACACTGGCTTAATGAAACTCAACAGCATTTTGTTAGAAGAGAGCTTGCTTTCCTGGAGTGGTTTGGTTTGTTGTTTTGTTGGGGTTTTGGGGTTTTTTGGTTGGCTTATTTTACCACCCCCCCCTGCTTCCGTCCCCAGCTCTTCTTAGAATTCATTTTGTCTCCTTGTTTTTTGCACAATATAAAATCATAATCCTCTCTTTGCAGCATCACAGAATAGTAACATCATGTACACATAGAAACCTCTGTCTTACAGAGCTTTTTATTTCTTCAAAAACATAATAATGCTTGTGGCCCTTTCCTAGGACAGGGCAGTATGAACCAAAGGGAAGCAGTCCAGTTTGTGTGGTACAGGCAATTACAAATAATCTTGACCCCTTTTGTATTAAACCGTCATTCTTCAGCCTTTGCCTAAAGCCATAGGAGGCAAGGCAGCAATTCTTGGACTCAAAAATTATGGTGTTTAAAACTTGCGTTGTTTCGCTTTATGCTTTCAAGTGTCCAACACCTTAAGTGTTGGATCCTTCTCAAAGTAGAACATGCTTGGTGCATACTTCAAGGTTAAGGGCCTCAAATCATCTCAGAGTTAATTAAATTGCACCAAAAACAACTGCTGCATGGAAAAGCAGTATTTTCTGGTAAAAATTTTGAAATGAAATTCTTGCGTACCAGTTTTCAGTTGATGTGAGAAATGCTTCTGAAGTTCTGGAAAAAATAATCTAATGGGAAGTGATTTTTGTTTTATTTCATTTTGGCATTTAAATACAAACAGTTCTTTTCAATGAATTTAAAGTTAAAATGTCAATTCATTTTAGTTTGGTTAAAAAAAGAAACAATGACATTTGAAAATGAAATAAATATCATATTGAATCAATGTTAATATGAAAGGTCACTTTGTTTTCATAGCAAAAAAACATCCCTCTTGAACAGAATATTTCATAGTTAAGCAGGAATTAGTGTATTTTCAAAGCGCCTTGTAAGAAAATGTAAATTAATATAATCATTGAACATGGTATGAGAAAGATTGGGGTCCCTTACCTCCAAATCTCAATCCAGCTGTTGGACTTCATTTGTGTGTGCAGTGCCTCATCCCTCAGGGAGGGAAACTACAAATAAAGATTGTACTCAAATACGGAAAAGTTAAATATTGGGTTTGGGTTAAAAGTTAAATATTGGGTTGCTCACTCTAGGTGGTTTTTTTCTTGTTTTCTTTCCAAAATGAGGTAGTCTTGTACCTTGCTTTGCAGTGTAGTCTTGCTTGTACTACAGAAATGTTTATCATTTTTCTCAGCTTTTACAAGCAATTACGAAAGATGCAATTTTGTGCTTAATGAGCAGCTGAGCACTGAACCTCTAAAAAAAAAAGCTTTCACTCTCCAAACATGAATTAATCTTTCAAGTTAAAATATTTTAACCAAAGCATCCAATTCTAAACAGCCTGACTCGAAATACTTTCCACTTTCAGATGATCACATCCTCCATTTTCTTTGAGGAGTCACATGCAGCATAGCATAAAGAAACAAATAAGCCTCAGCAGATTTGCAAGGTTTTTATATTTGTTTGGTTTTGTATGCTGCTTTTGCTATCTACAGTGTCCTGTAGTTCTTCATATGAAGGTGTTAGTATGGTAGCACTAGCTGGAGGCTGACCAGCTTTTCCCCTTCCCCTGTCTGCCATAGGAAGTGATTTCCCTGGCAGTTTTCCTGTGAGGCATCTGTTAACAGGCAGTAGAGCAGGAAGCAAGTTACAATATCTATTTCTGATTAATTAGAAGAAATATTTGGTGCAAACTTTTCCACTTTGGGTTTTTGTCAATCTAGTCAATAAAAGAAGATAAGTTACTGTACTCCTCCACAGTTTGCATTTTAAAAGAAAGTTTTTCATCAAGGTCTTCAGATGTCTCTAGGAGCTCTTTAGCACTCAGCTCTAGTACACTTTAGCATTTCTGGGTTGTCACTGAACTCAAGCCGTAGGTGTACGAAACCAATGCTTTAAACATCAGAAAAAAATATAGGTGTAGATAAATCAAATTGGACAATATGCTGCATTCATTTGGTGAATTTTGCAGAGAAAACCAGCCAGCCATGTGGGTGGTCACAGTAAACAAAGATGTAAATGCAAGATACAGGAGAAGTGAACTTGCCACACTTGGTCTGTCTTTAACTAGGTACGTAACATTAGAGTGATCTCAAACGGGGAAACAAAACCCTTATATAGTGAAAGTGCTTCAACAGAAAAACAGACAGAGGTATTCCAGCTGTTCAGTTGAATAACAGCTTGTGCTCCTGCCTGCTGCTGACTGAGGTGGTTGTGTCCATCAGAGAGGGGGAGATCACCTTTCTGCAATGCATGCTTCTTGTGGAGAGGCAGGGGCTTACTGAGTGGCTGTGGGACAGCAAGGAAAGCCTACAGCTCCAGAAGAAGTGTGCAAGTTTTCCTGGGTACAGAAAATACAGCCCGTTTGGATACCATGGAGTTTGGCAACTTGTGGAAGAAAAACTGGGTATGAGACACCAATGTGCAATGGCAGCCCAGAAGGCCAATCCCATCCTGGGCTGCATCCAAAGAAGTGTGGCCAGCAGATCAAGAGAGGTGATTCTGCCCCTCTACTCTGCCCTGGGGAGACCTCACCTGGAGCTCTGNTCTAGAGGTCCCTTCCAGCCTAGAACATTCTATGATTCTGTGACTCTTCAGCAAATACTACATGTTCTCTCATTGTTCACTTTCCATTAGTGTTCCCAAGAAGGAAAATGTTCTTTTGATTTTAGGAAGTTGAAAGCAATGCTATTAGCAATGTCAGCAGCTGGAGAAGGAGGGAGAAAGATGCGATTAAGACACGTAGTAATTCTCCAGTAACTAAGTACTTGATGTACAAGTAATTGATGTACAATGGGCCAACACAGTTGCTCAGTATGTTGTTTTCTACCTGCTTTTCCAGCCTGAAGTACAACAGTGTGACTCAGTGGATTTTTATTTTTTTTTTGTTACTTCACTGGAAACAAAGTGAAAAATATGGGGTCCCATGACCTTATGTAGGGACAATTCAGTTTGCTTTCAGCAAGCTTATTCTAGCAGTCAGTCACTTTTAATCAAGAGAATTTAAAAACATGCTAATAGTGTTTCACAGTTGGATAATGACAACAGTACACTGAACATGGTACCTTTCACTTTCCAAATATGTAGGATGAAGTAAATGTGATGTTCTCTCCCTGTAATTTTCCTATTAAGAATGAAGAAACACCATAAGATTTAACTAGACGGAGAGATATTAATAAGATCTTTGAGTTGTTCTATTTAACTGCTGAGCACTTTAAGCCATACATAAATGAAAAAAATATATTCAACTTGTCAGCCTCTGGGCAAAACTGCCTGCTCTTGTTACAGCCCTGTAGGTAGTAACACTAAGAAGTGTTAGGAGAAATACAAAAGTGAAAATACTTTAGAACTGGTTTTGCTTTGCTTTGCTTTTTATTCCCACCTAAGTTCTGCATTGAACAAGCTGGAGGGCTAAGATATTCATGAAAAGTTCATGTGTTTATGTGTTCATGTGCAAGGACATGCAACATATAGATGGACATGTGCTTTGGCCAGGCAACCTGTACATCCTAAAATATGCTCAGGTAAGGAAAACACTTCTTTCTACTTCCTTTTTTGGTTTTTGATACCTTCTTGAATCAGGATTTATGCATAAAAATGCATCTTGGAGATCATAAATTTATAAGCAAGATGCTGTAATTTTTTCATATTTTATTGGCTATTACTTTATACTGTAATAGATTCTCTCAGTGCTATCCAATCTTAAAACTGTACCATGCAGCGATACCTTTGTGAATTATTAATTCCAAAAAGGGTCATATCAGAGAACATTTTCAATGGGATGGTTAGAAAATGAAACTGCAGCACTGGGCAGAGAAGTGACTGCTTAAGTGGGAGGAAAAACTCTTAGCTGGCATAAAAACTATATTTTCCTTCTTTAAAAAAGTAATAGCAAAGTCAAAACTGGGAAGATACTGACTCTATTGTAGTACTTGGGGCTAATATTATCCCAAATATTAGTATTTTTGTTAAAATAAAATTTATAAATGGTAGATGAATCCATTTATAATTGCATAGAGACCCTGTTCTCGGAGAAGCAGGCAAGTTGCTGCCTTCTAGAAAAGCTCACCTGCATTTTGAATGACTGGCAAGAAGGGGATGTGTCATTGGACTTGAGTTACTGCTAACGTGTGCTACACAATATGGTGTTTGCATTAGCAGTCTGGGGCTGGCCACCTTCTCCAGCCAGGGAGTGATATTTCAATAGCTTTTTCCACAGCAGGGAAAGATAACTCAGGAACTGTATTGAAGTGAATGGGAAGTGCTCCCATGAAGCAGTGCTCTAGCTCTTAGGAAGAGGCTGTAGTGACAGTCAGCTGGAGAGATTAATTTGCATCTTTAACTGGCAAGGCTGTTTTTGAAGTGAACATGCAATCATAGCTTCAGATTTATGAGGTCATATTCTGTGTTGTGTTTAAAGCACTGGCTGCAGTCAGGTGAAAAATTCATCTGTGGCTTCCTCTTGGTTGTTTACACTCTGTCTATACAGCCTATTGAGATTCTTTTGAAGGGGATGTGCTTTGGAGGTATCACGTCTTTGTTAGTTACAGTTGTTCCAATAGTTTTAATTTGGTATTGGTTAAGGGGAGATCAGGTCATGAAAGTGTGTTTCATTTGATCTCATGGGCCTATGGTGCAGAGACTGTAAAGCAAGTTCAAATATGTTCCAATGGCTCGGTGCCTTTGCTTGCATCGTGGTAGACAGAAAAAAGGTCTTTACTGAATTTGTAATATATGACCATATGTTTGTAACGGGTGTCCTGCATGTCTTCAGCACAAACAGAATAGTGCTCTGGGTTGCAATTCTGTTTAAGCATGATCTTCCAGTCCTAGAGAGAGAATCTCATGAAAGGCTTTCCTGGAGGCAAATATGCCAAATAACAAACTAATCTTATTTTTGTAGCTACATTATCAGTATTTTCTGATAAACTGTTTTCAGAACTATTGAGTTTTCCTGCAGTTCAAAATTGTGTTGCAGTCTATGTGAACTTTACTGAGATGAGCAGTAAAGAACAGAGTCCACAGCAGCACAGCTCAGCAGGCATGTCCTCCAAAGTATCTAGACTGCTTCAAGCTTGGCCAGGCTTGTGTCTCCTGACAGGCATGCAGATAGAATCTTGGGACTCCTCAGCTTCCCCTGGAGAACCTCACAACAGTTTAAGTTTTGCATTTTGGAAGTACTTAGACGTGACACTACTCTTCAGTTGTTGATTTCAGCCAAAGTTGCGCTGAAACATAGTTTTAGAGTTGATGCATTAAATCATTTCGATTGAATTTGTTTCTGTTTTGCCGAATTTTCCCCTTCCCACTGTGTGAAAACCTGCTAAGTTTCCCAAGAAGTTACAAAACTAACAGAGAAGAGGGAATATTGAATGCTTTTTATAGTTGTAAAGAGACTACTACTAAATTGAACTTTTGAGATTATTAGGTTTGTGGAAGTTTTTCTTAATATTTATCTGTTATTTGGAGGAAAAATTGTTTGCGTGAACTCTGTTCACCCACCTTATTTCTAAAACTTTTTAGTACGTCTGTGCCCACTCTGAAAGTTACTTCTTGCAAGGGAAGACATCTGAATGTGAGATAACAGAGAGTGTTTGAAGTGTTTGTCCTACATGCAGATTGGCTACACTTGATGTGGATTAGTACAATATTTTAGTCACATAAGCAGATGGAGCATGAGTGACGCTTCTGGTCACCTCTACAGGCTAATGTTTGACACTGACAAACAGAAGTAGGTTAGAGCTTTGTTGATGCAAATGCACAAATAGATCTGTAGCTTCTTACATTGACCTGCAATGATAATTAGCAGATGTTTTGTGCTTGATGTTTGCTTGTGAAGATTATTACCACAGGTTTAGGTAATATATTTGTGCTGGCAAAAATAATAAATGTGATTAAAAGACCTCCTTCAGGAGTCTTCTCCCTGGGCATTGAGTTTGTGTCAAATCTTTGTTGACATCTTGACCTTGAAAATAGAAGAAAATGCTCCTTTCTGACACTTCATTTACTTATCACTTTATTAGCTGAGGGAATCTGGCACAGAAACATTAGACATAATTAATTTGCATTGATGACATCAATCAGCCTCTATTTATAGTATAATCAGGTGCTGTAATTTTGTTTCCAGGAGTGAAAAAGAGTGTAGTACTTGATAGCCAACAACAAAAGGAAGAAAAAAAGGTTATAACAGAAACTTCCTGTACATTACATAGAGGTCCAGAATAAAGTAGCTGGACAGAGTAGATTGTATTTGTACTTACTGCCTTGTACCTAAAATGGCAAGCAGAGCACAGCCATCTGCTTCCCTGTTGTATGTGGTGCTCATGGAGAAGTGGGGGATGTTGTAGGTATTCCAGGGGGAAGGGGAACGGTCATTAAGTGCTGGCTGAAACTTGTCTAATTTTAATAAGCTCTTTTAGGGGGGGAAAGGCATATTCTAGCAATGTAACAATTGCAAAAATGCTATTGTTGTGACATCTCCATTCCATCCACTGCCCTAATTCCCTGCTGTTACTATGTGGAGAGTATGCAATATGTTGCTGCTCCACAAACAAAAAGAATAGTTGTGCTAACAATTCCATGTGAGTGGATAAAGTGATCCAGGGAGCAGGGGGAGGGTGAACAAATGTCACTTCAAGCAACGCACAATTTAAACCATAGAGGCAAAGTTGTGGTCTGCATTAACATTGTGATTAACATATATGAAGCTAACAGTTCTGTTTGGGAGAAACCTTTTTTTGTTGTAGGATCAGAAGTGGGAGTCAGTCAAATCTGCAACGATAACAGGAATCTTTATCTTTTTGCAATAGTTGTGTTAGTTCCTCCTTAAAGGGTCAAAATACTGAAATACTGATGTCTGAATGCCTTACATAGTGATGAAGGGCAACAGGTATCTTTTGAAAAGATCTTTTGATAGAGTATTATTTTAAAGGGTTGTTCACAGAACTACGTTTTTTTCTGTAGGATTTTGGAGGGGTTTTTTTGTCTGAAAAGATCTTGGGTGCACCACATGAGGCAGAAGATGGATTTCTTTATAAGGCTGGGTATCTTCTGCAGAGAATCTCTGAATACTATTGAGATTAAAAAGTATTTCCTTAAAAACTACTCCATGCAGTTCATGGTCAAAGTAAGTTTTTAGTTTGTTTTTTTTTCTCATGAAAAATATTTGGCTGTAACTCCAAGTAAATACAGAATGTCTTTAATTCTCCCTAGTTAAGAGATGTAAATGAGATAAAGCAAATCAGCACAAAATAAGAACCAAACAGGCAGGAAAAGCCAGAACATCATTTCTTTGTCAACAAATACCAAATGTAGAAACAATACAAACCTTTAAGTTTCCTTTATGATATTTGTATTAGAAATATACAGTTGTATAGAAGAAAAACATCTCAGTAACACAAATAATGAGCACACATTTTGATAGGAGTAGAATACAGGTCAAATGTCACAGGAAAAGTAGATTCAGTTGATCACATTGCTTTGTCTGATGATAAACCTGATTTTTAAATTTCTTTTGGAAATGTCAAAGTCTAGAGTCTTTGTGTGTGTGTCTAGAAACACTATAGTAATATGAATCTTGAAGTAACTGAAGGGAATTGATCATGGTAGTTGTCACTAGTATATATTTCATAACTCCTCCTGGATTTGAGAAGTCAGGGTGATACCAGAGCTCTCCTACTTCTTCAGTATAATTACATTATCACTGATCATATTTGGTTCTCTGGCTTGCTTTGATTCAATCTCCTTTTTCTCATTCTCTTCCTCTTATCCAGCTCTTTTTGTTAGCTTTCTATATTTTTATCAATGTCCTTTTTTGTAATATTTTGGAATGGCTCCTTGTTGTTGTTCAGATTCTTGTATTTTTGTATACTTGCCACTGTTGCTTAATTTAAATAGCATACTGCTTGTGCAAACGGGTGAACTGCGTGTTTCTTCATCAAGAGCACGTTCACTTTGAGACCTGGTGCTGTTGAAGCTAACAGAAGTCTGGATCTAACAACTTGTTTTTCTAATAATTGATTTAGAGAGAGACGTATCACTTGTTTATATAAATGTTCTTCCTCTTAGACATGTGTAGTCCAGTTTCCCAACTCCCTCAGCACAAATTCCAACTCGTGTGCTTGCTGTCTGGGTAATATATGCTTGGGACACGTGACAATTGTCACCATTTGGGGAAAGAGGTGACCAAGGAGTTAATGGACCACTGCAGCTAACTTAGCTGTGGAGTTCTGCAGAGCAGGTTGAAGTCTTTGTGTTCTAATATTCATAACCCTCTGCTTGGTAAGCATTTTGAAGTTATACCATCACTTATCCATTATAGTAGCAAGGAAACTGTTTATTAATTTGCAGCAGAGAAACAAAAGGAGGAGGTATAACCTCTAGCTGATATAATAAATGAATCATTTATATAAGGCAGTATAAACACTTAGCTGTTTCCATTCCCGTTTCTTTTACTGAATTATTTCCCCTCATTTTCTGTCTATTTCTGAATTCTGTTCATATTAAAGGGAAAAAGGTCTCTATCTCCCAACTTGATTTCCTCATTGTTATTCATTGGTCCAAAGAAGCTGAGATGAGANCTAGGAGTTTTTTCAAGGCTAGGTTACACCATTAGGTCTACAGTATCTCCACTGACCATGTCCTTTTAAAGCTAATATCTGGGGGTTGAGGGGTGGGGGTGATGTTTTATTTAGGTGGTAGCTTTCTCTGAATGCAAAATTACGTTCCTGTGAAACTGTAAACGCCCCAGCTTCATTAATGTGTTCATATAGAAACAATAACAAACATATAGGAAAGGAATGCTGAGGAGATGGATAATGATATCTTGCCTGTCTGTGAGACACCACTTGTAATGTTCTCTCTGTCTTTCCCCTGTGCCTGAGCAGAACTACAGTATCTAGCTTGGAGCTTAGCTTTGTTTCAAGCACAACTATCTATAAGGGTTAACTGTCTTTTCCCTTTGGTAAGGTAGTTTCAGTAAAGATGTGAAAACCCTTGAAATTAGATGGATGCTTCTTCTCATAGTTGATTTAATATACTTACCTAGCCACAGATTCAAAAGATTTAAAGGTAGACTAAGACCAAAAGTTTCTAGAGCTGAAATGTTTGTTTTCTTGAAGCACAAGTCCTTGGAAAACTACTCCTGATTTTATATGCACACATGCAAGGAAGAAAAAGCCACATACTTCATAATCTCAAAAGTGTGAAGCATCTCCCTTAACTTGTTTTAGAATATTGTTAACTTTGGGCCTTCTGAAGTTTCTCATACCTCTTGTCTATGGCATCCTCTTTTTCTTCTGGATGAATTAGGGGCACTTTTTCATGGCTTTTGCTCCAACAACAAAGTGTAGGATCCCAGAAATAGAAATTGTGCATGGTGATTTGTTCTAAGGATTCCTATAGCAAATGCTTCCAGAATTGTATTTTTAAAAATAAAGACTTGCAGTGAACATATGAATTTGTAGTTGGTGGCAGCTCAGATGATAAATCTGAAATGCTCAGAGAGACCTTTCTTCATGATGCTGAGCTTTTCCAAAAAGCTGTGCTCTAGGTACCTGCAGTGAGAATAAGGTTTTACTTCTAGTGAAAAAAACNCTCTCTGCAAGGGAGGTTAGGAATCATCTCGGTGTATCAGAACTGATATGTAGCAATGCCCGTCAGAGGAGATTAGTAGGTCCATGTCGAGGTGGAAGCAGCAGGGTAGAATGAAACCTGAAGCTGGGTTAAGTAATTGGGTTCTTGTTCAATAAAAGTGCTTTTTTGTGTGTTGTAATGAAAGATCTTTGGTGCAATAGATGTCTGAATCCAAATATCCTCTGGATTTTCTGATGGATAAAGTG
>VYZX01020183.1:71275-90297 GCA_013401335.1 Brachypteracias leptosomus
CTCAAGTCCACTGTATGCTTCCTTCAGTTGACCTCAGTTAACCCTCCTTACTTTGTCAAACATCAAATGCTAGCAAGAGAAGTCAACTCTCGCCCTCTGGGATTATGATTATGAGTGTTGTGTACAAGACTTTGCTGTCTGTGGAAACCTTTGCTAAAGAAAGCCCTGCTGTAGTTAAGACAATTGAAGCCCTTTGGATACAGGTTGATATTCCTTTGCAGATACGAAGACTTAACCCCAGCCTTAGTGAAGGCAGGTTCTCTTTTAGCTTTCCTTTGCACCTGCAGAAGACTGCAGAGGTGCAGATTCTGACCTCATGGGACTGTAAATGTGGAATAGCTTTTCTGAGCATAATGCACTAATATCAGTATAAAACCAATATAAATGTGATCAGAATCTATTCCTCAAGACACTAATTTTATAAGGGGAAATCTGTGTCTTGTGACAGTTTTAAGATGAAAATATATAAACTGATTTATTTAACAGCTCTTTAAAGTCAGAATTTTTTTTTTTTTAACATTCTTACTTAGAATGAGGGTTATAGGTCCCAATTAATAATAAAAGCAGAAGGTAATTGGAGTAGACTTCTTTATCTTTTTAATATTTATGGTATTCCAGGCATTAAACTCAAGGTTAGTAGGTTGAGCTGTAGTTCTCTGAATGTCAAATTGGGGGGTGGGGAGGGGTGAGAAAGGGGACGACAAGGGGGCAAGAGAGACCTAAAGTACTATTGCTTTTATTATGGTACATTTGAAATAAGTAGTATCTGACTCTACACCTTGTTTATGTCATCTGGCTTTCTGTAGGAGATATGGGAAATCAATGACAGATGCAGTAGCGTGTAAATACATACGAGACATCGTAAACCACCAACAGAAAGATGTTTCACAGAGAGCTCATGTTGTAGGGTTTAGGAAAAGGGATGGCTGGGCAGTGAGATTCAACAAGGTATAATTATGTAATTCTTACCCAAAATCTCTGTTCCCATGCCATCATTTCCTACCTCCACAGTAGGGACCTTGGCCTTGAAGTGTATCCCCTTAAATTCCTTGTTTATACCCTTTTGGGATAAATCAGAATTCAAAGAGATGGCAAAAAAGAAGATATTTTAAGACTGGATTTTCAACATACAGTACTGAATTTGAGAAGCATTTCCAGAAATTCAAATTTCATCAGAGTTTGCTGTTTCTATATTTTTGGTGTAACACAGAATAGCTCTGAAAGACTTTCTGTGCTTTTTCAAGCCACAGTCCTTGTATGAGCATTCATGGGAATTAATGTAGATCCTCTCTCCAGATCTTTCTTGTGAGAATACATTTGTGCCTTTGTGCTCACAGTGTATGAAACAAGTGTGGGATTTTGATGAATAGTTAGGAACTCTTAAAGACACTTGTTGTTTTTCAATATGAAAACTCCTTGGATGCTCTTTATCTGTACAGTGACTGCAGAGAGCTCTATGAATGAGGGCTGAAAAAGGTTTACTGAACTGTATGGAGGCCTTCAGCGTGTATTTTTAGTTCCTGGCCTTTTATAGCATAAGAGAAACACATTAATCAGTGCATCAATCACTGCTATATGCACATGGGACAATATATTATTCATAACCATGGCTTGAAGATAGCAAAACTGATCTCAGTTTCCATAGAGGCAAGCCTTCCTAATGTCCTCTGATCATATACAAACGACATTTGATTAGCACTCACAGATAGAATCATTTTTATGTAAAGTTTATGCTGCAGTAGGAAACTGCTCAGTTGCCCTTTTTTGAGACAAGGCTAAAAATAAATTTTCTTTAAGGAGCTGGACTTCTAATGTGAAAAAGAGTAAGTTTAGATTTTTCACACTAAGTGCAAATGCTGTTTGATGCTTTCAGGCAGATTTCATGTACCCTTTCTACCAAAGATAACATTACTTGAGTGTGCCTCTATAGCATTAAAATGATTAAGAACAAATTATCTTCTGTTGTGGCAGTCAGCTGACTACCATGAAGTTGGACCAGTAGAACTGGGGTAACTTTGATAATTCCAAGGCTTCCTGTGCTTCCGAACATCATCCATGCTCAAAATGCAGCAATTTACCAGCAAAACATGCACAATTTATTTTAATTTCTGTAAGATGATATAAATTATTCCTTTATATGCAAAAGAGATGTGAAAAGGCAGGATTAAAAAACCACAACAAACTATTGCTTGTATATAAAATATAGATCTGAATTTGTTTTAATGCTGATTTCATTCCGCATTTGGAATGCTTAAGCCTAGTGAGTTACATGCCAAAGTTGTGAAGACGGAGGGAGAGAGTTGAGTACCTCACCCTTTTGTATATCCTGGGTAACCAGGTCTCCCATTTCCTTCTGGAGAGGACCAACGTTTTCCCTAGTCTTCCTTTTATCACCAAGGTATCTATAGAAGCTTTTCTTGTTGCCTTTGACATCTCTGGCCACATTTAATTCTATGAGGGCTTTGACTTTCCTAACCTGGTCCCTGGCTGCTCGGACAATTTTGCTGTATTCCTCCCCAGGCTCCCTGTCCTTGCTTCCACCCTTGGTAGGCTTCCTTTTTGTGTTTGAGTTTGCTGAGGAGCTCCTCCCTCCATGCAGGCCTCCTAGCATTTTTACCTGACTTCCTCTTTGTTGGAATGCGTTGCTACTGATCTTGGAGGAGGTGATCCTTGAATATTAACCAGCTTTTTAGGGCCCCTCTTCCCTCCAGGGCTGTAAGCCATGGTACTCTGCTGAGCAGATCCCCAAAGAGGCTAAAGTCTGCTCTGCTGAATTCCAGTCCTTATTGCCCTAGGGATCTTGAACTCTACTATTTTATGGTCACAGCAGCCAAGGATGCCTTTGAGCTTCACATTCCCCACCAGCCCCTCCTTGTTGGTGAGAGCAAGGTCCAGCATAGCAGAAGGAAGTTAGCATCAACACATTCTAGGAACCTCCTGGATGGCTTATGCCCTCCTGTATTCTCTCCAACAGATACTAGGGTGCTTGAAGTGCCCCATGAGTGTGAGTTTGTGAACATGGGGCTGCTCCTATCTGTTTATAGAGGGGCTCAGCTGCTCAGTCTTCCTGGTCAGGTGGCCTGTAGCAGACCCCCACTATAGTGTCACCTGTCCCTGCCACCCCTTTAATCCTGACCCAGAAGCTCTCGGTCAGCTCCCCATCCATGCCCTGGCAGAGCTCCATGCACTCCAGCTGGTCACTGGCATAGAGGGCAACATCCCCTCCTCCTCTCCCTTACCTGTCCTCCCTAAAGTGCCTGTATCCTTCCATTGCAACATTCCAGTCATAGGAACCATGCCACCACATCCCCATGATGCCAATAGAATCAGAGCTCTGCAGGTGTGCACACCTCTGTGACTCCTCTTCCTTATTCCCTGTGCATGATCTATCATTATCACTTGTCTTAGCATTCAGTGCATTAGCTTGAGTGATTCAGGATTATTGCAGTTTTCAGAAACATGCCTCCTGGAGTTGTGCAATTCCATCGTGACTGAGTCTGACTCAGTGCTTACTTGCCCCAAAGTGTAAATAACTTGTGCTTTATTGAAACCACCATAGAAAAAGAACCTAAGAAAGCATTAATTTAAATATATCTTAAAATGCATTTTTATGGTAGTGTCAAACTGCATCAAGATTTTTTTTTTTTAATATTTGTTTTTAAATTTTTAGTTTAGAAATGACCTTTCATCAAATGGGCATTTGGCAGTGAAAAATGATGTCACAGAAGTATGTTCCCTTTTCCAGCGCTAGCTGAACTACATGTAGAGAGAGAGTGTAAAATCAATAAAGGAAGTTGATTGTTTAGTAATATCCCTCCATTTCCCCAGCAAGTCATAATAACTTGTTCTGACTTTTGCAGTACAGATTGCATTCCTGGTGTTATAAGTAAGAAAAGGTGTTTGCACAATACCTCTTAAGTGTGTAGTTGGAGAAATTGACAACTTAAAGATCATTAGATTTTGTTTGTTTTGTTTTACGGATGTTTACAGTTCAGACAGCTGAAAATAAATTTATTAATATGCTTACATAACAAAGGTATTAAAAAACCCAGCCTGTAGGAAAAATTATGCCTAAGATATTAGACAAGTCTTATCTCCTTAAATAAAGCAAGAGGATCAACTCTAAAGTAGTTGAGCAGGATGGCTCTCTGTCATGATTTACCATGTTGAAATGAAGTACGTAAGGCTGTAATCTGGTGAAAAGCCATTTGTAAACCTAGTAAACACATTAGTAGCATTAAACTTGAAATGAGTATAGATGTATTGCATGTACACCTGGATCCTGAACCTGTGCACTGATTTATAACCTTTTATTTAAAACCTGAAGTCTAAATGTTGGTGTCTCAATGCAGGGCTCTGTACTGGGGTCTTTGGGGCCAGGCTGCAGGAGAAATTGGAGGAAAGCTCCTCCTGTTGTGTGAATGATAATTGCTGTCATTTGACTGTCTGAATGCTTGTTACATAAAGCTATGTGTAAGCACCTGAGGAAAAAAAGTGGTGAATATAAGCAGCATGAATTTCTCAAGAAAAAAAATCAGCTTAAAACTTTCTACCTTTTCCTTTATTAGTGACTCTCAGTCCATATTGAGGGATATTCTAGGTGAGTTCCCTAGGGTATGTCCTAACTGTGTTTCTGCTCAGTGTTTTCATAAATGGTCTGCATAATGAAAATAAAAACATAGATGTTAAGTGTGTAGATGATTCCAAACAGGAAGGATTTATCACTATATTTAAGAATAGCATGAGATTTCAGGGAGATCTCAATGAACTTGAGAAAACTTTTATGTTGTTGCCTGAAAAAAAAAAAAAAGAAAGAGATTCCATGTGTTGAGGATGATGATCACCTTGACCATGAGGATGAGAACATATAGAATTAGGAAAAATCACCTCTGGAAACCGAATGATCCCATACTTATAATGACTCACTGAAAAAAAGGTAAAAGTGCCTAAGGTCATAATGATACTTGTGAATAGGAGCATAGTGTGAAAACAGAAACCCTTGTTTATGTTAAAACAGAAACCTTTGGTAAAGAACACTCTCTTCAGTTTTGGGCATCACAATTGGAAAAAAAGGCAACTGGAAACTGAGTGCAGACTCATGAAAATTCTTCAAATATATTGGCAGGCCCTGTAAAGAGAAATTAAGATTTATCTATTCTTATGATTATTTTCAAAAAAAGAAAGAATACCTAAAAACGTATTGAATGGTAGATGGATTAGACACTTACAAAACTTTTATAACATTAAGTGGGCTGAAGCATTAGAATTTTGCTTTGGGAACCTGAGAAACCCTCCTTATAGAAAGGCTTTTAGAGCAAACGTCTTTCTGAATCGTAAGCTACAATGGATTGATTGAATGATCTCACACCCTCCTCACCTTATTTTATTTTGGTATGTTCTGTGATTATTGTATCTTTATGGATAAGGATATGGTGTGAGTAATAAGTCTTTCTGGAACCAATCTCTGTCTCTCTGAAATCACCAGAATGAAGCTCTGATCCACAAATGACTGGAATACATTTATGTCAGTCATGATTTTGAGCTTCTTGTGTTATCCTTCAGCAAAGTTGAGTGAATAATTTGTACTGGTAAAAATGTTAATGGGAAATGATTGCTCACTCTTCTACTGAAGAAGTAGACACAAGCCTATGGGTTGTATCTGGTTTAAAATAACTGAGTAATGCTTGTACAGTTTGGTTAGAAAACTACATTAGACTTTGAAATTATCCTGTCATTAGTATGCGCAGGATTTATTTATTAATAGTCAGCTATATTTTTACTGCATTCGTTCATGCTTTTTGTGTTATTGGGCTGAAGTGATGCCAAGTTTTAAATTTTTAGTTCCCTTTGAATGACAGATTGTAGGACTAAATTCCATATTTTTTTCACCTTACTCTTCAGTATGCTTTTTCTGCTCAAAATTGCGGTATGAACCAGGGTAGTTCAAATTTTTCTGTAGTGTGAGTTGAGTATTTTCACTATTGAATACAAGATGAGAATGAGTTTTGCTTATTTATAGGGATAATCTGCAGCAGACAAACCAAATGCATTTTGATTCAGCTCAGATTGGAATGAAACTTGAGAAATTAAAGGTCTAGTATTTGGTATAATGTTTTAGGGCTTTGCTGTGCCCTACATCAACCCTACAATATCTGTTATTTCTGTTCTTCTCTTAAAAAAACCTGTAAAACTAAAATAATATTTAAGCTTCATGCTGGAAGTGAATTTCACAATGAATAGAAAGCTTAGGGGAAGCTGAAGCCTAAAAATCTCCAAAAAGCAATTTTTTATGCGTGTTTTAAATCACAGAAACATTTCAATGCAATACTTCTTCAAATAATTTTCCTTTCCCTGCTGGAAAGGTGAGGTCCTCTAAATAATGAGTAAATGTGGTGTGAAAAATTAGGTGTTTTGGAAATGTTAAGTGAAAGACAGATAGAGGCATTTGCAGAGTGAATGAAGTATCCTGCCAGGATGCAAAATTATTTCAGGCCAAGAAAATTGAGTCCAAGCTGCCAGCCATACTGTGGGTATCCTGTTTGGGCAAAGGAAGGAAATGCTAGATGGGAACATATTCTGAAGCGTTCAAACCCAGCTGGTATTATATTTCACTTTGTGGTTGCTAGCACAGTCACACTGACAGAAGTTTTCAGCTACAGTTGGCAGCTTCCACCATGCTATTCTCTTGAGGGTGATGAAATTTGCTTCCAGAATCTCAAGCCGTGAAAGGTCATGGAGCCAACCGTGTCAATAGAGTCTGCCTGAAAGCATTAGGTCTGGGAAAATCTCATTGTTCCTCCAAACGTGGCTACCAGAATGTCTTTAGTGAGCTGTTAATTATATGGTGGAGAAACAACATGTAGGTGTTTCCCTTTTATTGGCCAGATTCTGCTTGATCTTGACTTGGAAACAGGGAAAATTGTGGTCTCCTGTTTTCTGTATGCTTCATTATGCAAATGACCAACTAGTCCTGGTCAAACCCAGCAGTGCAAGAGACACTGCATGAAAAAGTAGTATTGGCTGTATAAAAACCTGTGTGTGTCTGTGAACCTCCTCTTTAAAGCCAGTAACACTGTGTGTAAGAAATACTGCATGTGTAGCATTTTAAACAATAGGGATCATATTTTAATTCTTGTGTTAGAATGAAATAATCTTGAGTGCCATATAACTTTGTGGTCATAAATTCTGATGAAGACATCATGCTGAGTGGTCTGACTTCTTCCTGCATTTTAAAATGCTGCAGGCAGGAGAAAAAGTGGAAGTCAAAATGTATAGGCTCAGAAGTCTTAATTTGTCAGGAAACAGTAAGTGCTGAGATAGTTTGTCCATGTTTAAAATCTGGGAGACAAAGTTTGTTGCAGATGCAGAATTTCATTTCAAAATAAGTAGAATAAAGTTTGAAATTGAACTGAGCTAGTGAGTAAAATTACTTAATACAAATTGCTTTTAAAAACAGAACAAGATGTCAGGAATAGTTATCATAATGTTCACTCATAAAATCATGATATACTTGGTAGACTATAGCAAACTTAAGTATAAATAGCGTTTTAAACTTTTCATTTACACTTGTATGGCTGTGTTTCATCGAAAACTAATCTTTAAGGCAGGGCAATATCAAATCATTGCTCCTTATCAATTCTGCAGACAACCTAATAACTGCTAAATCGTCAGCTAAAGGCATTTAACATGTACTGAACCTGAAAATGCAGGCACTCTTCAGATGATAAACAGTAACTGCAAAATTATTAGTATGTTGTGGCCAATACCAAAACCTTAGAGAGAAAACTACTATATGCAGCACACATTTGTGCAAGTTAACTTTGTTCTTAGCTGTGGAAGTATTGATTCAGGCTTTGAAATGGACAAAGAATGTGCATGGAGAACATCTGACTTCCAGAGTCAGAGGGTAACACCTTAGCTCAAACTGCAGCTAAAGCTGCCAAGATGGTCCCTCTCAAGCACGCAGAGGGCAAAGGGAATAGAGCTAACAAATGTGACTCAAGCACTGTTTAAAATTTCAAGATGCTTTCCCTCTCCTTACCTGCCCTCCATCATCCTCTGCCCGCTGTTGTGGTTATTGGCTGAAACCTGAGAGACCAAACAAAAATGGACAAGGTTTGTGGCAAGGCTGAGTTGAAATGCAGCGGAATGGGAGGGCAGCGGGGTCCGCACGCTGGAAAGAGCTAACAGGTAAAGCACATCCCTCAGTTACAGCTACATCCTGTGGGATTCTGCAACTTTATTAATACTAGACAAATCTGATACCTAGTGGCACAAAACATACTGCTTTGTTAAGGAAGCTTTCACCTCTCTGAACTGCAGAAGTCAGGCCCAAACCCAAAGGATTCCTTAACTGAAACTTCAGTGGGAGTTTTTAATGTATGAAGACTAGGAAGCCTGTATGTGCACCAAGTATCACAGATTTCTCAAAGGTGGGGTATTGGTATTGTCCCACTTTACTTTTGGAAAGCATTGAAGTGGAGGAGAATTGGCTTTTTCCAAAGGACAGATTTTTTTCCAAGAGTTATTCTCATCTAAAAAGATTTGGATATGTCCAATTGTGGTCTAGATTTTCAGGATTTAAAATGGAATTTTTATGTGATGTAACCTCTACTCAGATGTTGTTAGTCACCTTCTAAATAGGAACCTACTACTTAAGGAATGACTGAAAAGGAATTAAATGCTGCCAGCATAAATAAATACTTACTGAAAGTGGGAAAGAGCTAAAATCTGCATTTTAATAACCAAGTGAGGCTTTGGGGACCCCCTTCTGATGGATTCAAATATTTATTCTTTCAACAAAGGAGAGAAATTTCTGGATGATCTTAGGTGGATAACCGTGGCTATGACATGCAAGCTCAATGAGCTTTCTTACTTATTACATTTTTAGTATCGGTTAATTCATGTCTAAACTAATTATAACTGCATAAAAAAATCCCCTTCTGTGCTGAAATGATTAAAGATGCATCTGTACATGCTTTTACCTTTACCAAAATGCATTTATGTTTACACAAAAACTCAGCACAACAATGTGTTAGTATTATGGAAGGCAGCAGCTATAGTGGTTACCAAACTTGGTATTTAAGGGTTAATATTAAGCACCTAGACAGAAAGTTGGATTTTGTTTGCGTTTAGAAAAAAAATCCCACAATTTGCATTATGATTTTCCTTGGTTTTGCAAAATCTTATAGGAGGTGACAGCTTGTATCCATATTTGAGCATTAATACTCATAAGGCTGTACCTCTCTGGCCAACTTACTGTGTGGGTAAGAGTTCAGAAAATACTTGCTCAGCTCCAGCATAGTTTTGAAATTGTTGTTTACTGCTCGTGTTAAATTGCAGTCAATCTAAAAATGATTTCTTACCACCTCTAACAGTTGGAAGCAGTGCCAGAACTTCTGAAGCACTTGAAATGAACTTTAAATGAATAAACAAGAAAAGGTGTACAAGTTACAAAACCTTGGAAAAGGACCTTTTGGGTAATTCAGTTCCTTTAGGAAAATACTACAAAAACTTGTGTTTATTTCAGGGTTATGTTACTCTGGGGAAGTCCTAATTTGCAATAACCTATCCTGTAATTTCTCCCTTTTTGCTGTATTCTACAATGTCTACATGTAGATCATAGCTTAGCTAAACTGAACCTGTTATTCTGAAACATTTCATTTTGTATGCCTATTTCTTAGAATCTATTTTTAATTTAATGTATTAATGGAAAATTGATTATGCAAATATTTCACTTGGATAGACACTGTCAAGTCTATGATTTTAGCTGTGATTGGTTAGATGTATTATATTGTTTCTCATCCTAGGGTGAGTGAACACTTAAAACACTTCTGCTGTGAACAAACTTCATAAATGTAGAATTAATTGCCCACAAGTTTTTTCTCATAACAACTTTTGATGTTCAATTTCTATGAACATTCATGGCAATTAAAATCTGTATTTCGAGAAAAGCTAAAGCAGGAGAGGCCAAACATTACCAAAGCAAGTTTCTTGAAAAACTCATATTTGCAAACCTCGAACAGTTATTGGAACATTAATTTGAGTCTACAGCTAATGTTGAAAATATTGGTATTTCAAAGCTGTCATTGTTAGCATATTTTTCAGATATTAGAAAAGAAATTAATAATTAGAAACACTGATGCTGAAAATAAATCAAGACCTCCCTTTCTTTTTAATAAAGGACTGTTTTCATCTGAGAAACCTCTGTAGTCTCAAATACTTTTGTTCACTGTGTCGATGGGCAGTGGGATGTGTGGTTATTCCAGTGGGCCGTGAATGTGCAGCTACCAAAGGGATTTGCCTTTGGCTGAAACTGTGACAGCAAAACGTTCCTGAAAAGAGGTGACTTGAACTTAGTAGCTCCAGTCGTTACAGTTTTCCTGACACAGCTGCAATTAGGCCACGACTGATTTCTTCAAGTGTGGGGTGAGGTGGCAGGTGAAGGCCGCAGGGCCGGATCCTGCGGCCTGTTGCCACACGGAGCCCAGCTGCAGGGAGAGGGGGGGTGCGCAGTGTTTGGACTGCTTGGTTAAATACTGTTAAATACAGGCAGAGAGGGAAGATGCCTTTGCAGTCTAGGATAATGTGGAATTGTGACAAACCACAGTGTGGTTTTAAGGTATTAAGGTGATCTGTACTGGTCCAGAAGTTTCTTAGAAGCTTCTTGGAATCTTGTGTGTTGGCAGCACAGGCCTTTGGTAGGATTAAGGCGCTGAAAGTAAAAGTTCTGCAATAATTTGCTTTCTCTCTGGCTTGACCTTGCTCACAATGCTGATAGCAGAGGTGAACTGCTGCCTCTTCTCACTGAGGCTCCCAGCTGAGGTGGCTTAAACAGTTGACAGGGCAAATGATTGAGGCCACAGTGTCAGAAAAACGATCGAGGGTAGGACTTGTGCACAGTGTGAGAAGCACCGTGGTGTTTCCCTGACAGAGACAGTGAACGGGACCTAACGCTGTCAACAATGTCACCCAGTTGACCTTGCTAGACCTGCAGTTTCTTAAGATGGAGTTTAGGTGAATATGATTATGTTTTTCTCTACTTCTTGTCCTAGGATGTCCCTTTTCTATATAACTTCTGTACAGCATACGCAATCTTTACTCAGTGTTTTGTAATGTGCAGTGTCACTGTAACCATCTGAACATCAATTATCCTAAATTACTTTTTATCCAAAAAAGGATCTTGTCCCCTGTCACATCTGTTCGTTATACTGAAAGTTGTCTTGATCATCAAAGTGTATTAAATGTCCATTCCTCTTCAAGTTTTCCTCTGGGAACCTGCTGTAGTCCAGGTCACCTTTTACAATGCTTGGGTACAAAGTTAAGCAAGTTAAATGTTTTTTTTTAACAGCACAGGTTGCTGAACAGTCTTGCTGAATAAATAAATAAATAATCGAGCTTGTCCTCCAGGTACCCATTGCAAGAGTGATTGTATCACTTTTTAAATTTTGCATAAGCTTTACTCTGATTGCTGTCTTGAATGATTTACCTGCTCATTTTTTTTAATCCTTTTTTGCCCCTTATACTCTTGGTTCCTTTCTTAGGCAAGAATATGTGCAAGTGTTTCACAGTGGATTTTCAACAAATACTTGTTAGAACACAGAAACTACAGTTCACCCTTCTATAATTGTAATCTATTCTGTTGTAGCCATTTGACAAACAGTTTTTATTCAAGCAAATACCCCCTTTTACATGTTTCAACATCTCCTAGACATAGTTACTAGATTTTTGTTTTGTTTTGTTTTTTTTATGAGAAGGGACACTGCCTTATGCCCTAGAAAAAATAAAGATTCTCCAAACTTCAGGGTGCTTCCAGATGTAACACAACTAGAACAGAAGGACCTGTTCCATACATCCTTTTCCAGGACTTGAGATGCACTTCTCTGTAAATATCATTTAACTCATGAGGCATGAGGAAATACTAAATGAATTTTGTGACTAGATTACATAATGCAAAACCCAATGTGAATTTCACTTATCTAGAAAGGCAAAATGTTTCAATAATTCATATAGTCCAGGTTTCACAGAAAATGATGGAAATAAGAAGTTTAAAGCAAGTCTGGAGAAAGTGTAACTAGTTTAGAGAACTTCTTATGAACAAAGCATAAGGCAATTTTTTCATTCTTGATTTATTTACTCAGCTTGCAATCCTTCCATTATATTATTTTCTCAGGTCTACAAATCTAATAATTTGACTTTTAGGAGCATCAACTTATCTTCTTCTCATTACATCATAGTGCTTTTACAATATGCCCTGCTTATTATACCAAGTAATTGTTTCTAGCAGCATCATATTTTCCCTTCTTATACATCATCTCTCTGTGATAACATCCGATTTCTTTGCCAGCTCTGTTTCACGGTGTCTGCATCGTATTAATAATAGCACAGATGGAAAAGTTCTGTGAGGTCACTCAGTACAATCCATATCCTGATAAAATGTTGGGCTTTTATGCATTCTCCAATGTACGTAGCCTGATGGTAAATGAGTCAAGTGACTGGATTCACAATCTCATTCAAGCCTTGATACGGTATTTTTTTTTCCTTCTATCTTCCTCCCTCTTCTACCTTTTTATATTTCTTCCAGTAGCTAAAAAGTGCTTCTTGACAGATAAGAAATTGCATAGGCTTATGAAATCTCTGGCACAGAGTCAAGCACATCATATTCTTAACAGCATTATTAATATGTTAACAGGTGGAAGCTTATTATTGTTCAGTGCGTTAAATGTGAAATGTCTCATACTCTTTTTTGATTCACTTACATAGTTCCCAGTTAACTTGATTAACAACTTGGGCTGTTAACGTCTTAAATGGTTCTATTTCACAAAGACAAAATACAATAGTTGGAAATTCTTTTGGTTTGGATTCAGCTACCTCACCCTCTTTAGTTTTTAGTCTGGACAAAATCTAAATTGAATTTTTTTTTTTGTCAGAGTTGAATAACATTGTAATCTTGATTGTTTAATAAAACTGGAGGAAAACAAGGAAATGAAAAAGGCTGGGAGTGTCACAGCAAGTGAAGCAGTTGCTTGCTCCAATTGTATGAAGTAGCTTCCCATATCTTTTCAGCAGGCATTGCATCAAAATATGAGAATTGAACAATTCACTGATGGAGCTGCTTTTAGGCTTTTTACAAGCCATCTGTCTAGAGTGGTAAAAATTGCCACAACAGAGATCTGTAAAAAAGCAAGAGATAAACTGCTCTGGTCAGGGCAGCCTAGGCACGTGTTCTTTAGCATCACCTCTTTGTATCTTCACTTTTAAGTTAAAGAGCGTTATACTGATTTTTCTGCCCCATATCACCTGACTTACATATAAAACGTAAACGATTAAAAATATCTATCATTTAAAACTTTCCACACCTATAAAAAGAAGAGGTCATAGGAGACTTGGAAATAACACTCTCAAACATCAAAAGTGCTCACTTCTCTCCTCCTTGGTGAGGGGAGCAGATTTGGCAACTTGATCCAATGACCTGTTAACCTTGGCTTTATATCTCATATGCTGAGCTGCTCCTGGTCACTGTGTGCTTACTGGGAGAGTTGTCTGTACCACAAAGCTCCTGCTTATACTGCAAGTCACCAGTAGTCCTCCTCCCAGTGCAGGTACCACCAGCTCATTTATGTATGTGTATGCTGTGTATGTCGGGGTAGTGCTGCATACCCCAATTTTATCTTTTTGCTTATTTATAACTATTTGATTTTTAGTATTCTTTTGCAAAGATTTAGGGTTGAAATCATGTTAGTATTAATATACTGTATAAATTAAGTATTCAAATCTAGAATACCAAATCCACAGGCATGTGTTTCTGTTTTCTCTAATAATGTCAAAACTGTGTGATCTGGCAGTTGTCCTTTCAAGTGATCTTGGCCAAGTGATTTTACTTTAAAACACTTCATTTGAATAAGATCTACAGGAGAAAAATTCTCTGGTATGCTGCTTTTGCAGAGTATGTAGTGGAACAGGCCACCATTCTGTTGTCTCTGGAATATAAATTTCATTTGCAAATACAAATTAAGGAACCTATATCTCTTAAACAGAGAATTCTGGAATAAAATTCCTGGTCAGTATGGTCTTCCTAAACTATGAATCTCAAATACATTAGAGAGCCAGTTTTGATCCCTCACCTTCTCCTTTGCACATGCACAGTGACCCAGGGCTGTTTGTACTCCTGAAGATACAGGCCAGGACTACCCCAGAGGGGTTGTCTTGGTTGATAGTAGAAATTCTCCTCATATAGAAGTTCTGCCGGTTCAGAAATGTTAGTCACATCTTATTTTAGTAAGCTTCTCTATCACCAAATTAATTCAGTGCCGTCATGTATTTGCAGTGTACATGCATTAACATGATTTTACTGATACTGCTCTATTTGGGAACTAGCAAAATCTCTATCTCTAGAACCAACTGTTTTGCCAACACAGTGTTGTATCTACAGCAGACACGATGACAGTTATACTAGCTGACATTTTTAGGGCTTATAATTTGCAAAAGACACCTAT
This sequence comes from Brachypteracias leptosomus, assembly GCA_013401335.1. NCBI lineage: Eukaryota > Metazoa > Chordata > Aves > Coraciiformes > Brachypteraciidae > Brachypteracias > Brachypteracias leptosomus. Next base: position 85,771 of record VYZX01020183.1, read on the forward strand.
TCAAGCTACTTGAAATGTTAAGTATGTGTTATAGTTCCACAAGCACTTTAAGGTAATATAATCCTGCCACTGGAGGAAGCTTTTCCTTCCCTTCCTTCCATTGGAGCTGACTGTGAAATGAACCAGATGAGACATTGCTGTGGTTTAAACTGACATTATTCCTCCCTCCCCAGTTTGGTTTGAAGTTGCCTGCGTGGGGCATTTCAGAAAAGTCTGAAGACTTGGGCTTGCACAAGGGAGTTTGCAATGAGGGGAAGTGAGAAATGAGGAGCTAAGCATGAAAAGGCATCTTCTTCATCAGTATAATTCCTGCCAGGCTCAACTACTTGCAGAACAGAAGTGATAATTGTTATGCTCATACAGCATTCAAGGGTTGAAGTGGGGGATAGGATTAGGTTTAGAGAAACTCCAGGTGTCTTGTTAAAAGTTCTAATACATTTCAGGTTTCATATTGGTCAAATGTTTTCCCTTTTGTTTCAGTTTTTTACATCTTTTCTTGCATACTTGTGGGACGTTATCCTGTCACATTCTTATTTATGTCACAAACTGCTGTTATTACTGTTTTGCCAACAAACTGCTCTAGGTGATTCTTCTCACATTTCTAAGAACTCTGCATATTTTAATAATTCCTAGGGCACAACTGTTAATTACTAAAGTTTTCAATATTTTAAGAAACAAGGTTTCTGTCAGACTGCATCTGCTTTACTGGTTTAATTTTCCTTTGAAGTTGTAGCACTGATGATGTCATCCTAATGACTCAAAAAAGCTGGTTTTCCGAGTCTGTGGATTTGCCCTTGATTTAGTTTTCGTAGCTTGAACCAAAGCTTCTTTCAACTTTCATTTTATTCTTGTGATTTTATTTTATTTTACTTTTAGGGACGGAAAGAGTTCCTGCTAGTCCTTTCATGTGGAGGTGCTAGGAGGACAGTAATGCTGTGATGCTATTCTGTACCCTGTAGGAAAACTTTGTCTACCAAAAAGATCAGATTCTAAATTAAGATATGTTCAAATATTGTATCTTCTGATACCAAAGATAAGTTCAATGCTAGTTAAGAAACGTTTTGTTTGTGGACCACCTTATTTCTGGTGCTAGTAATTAGTACTGCTTTTGAATGAAGCTGCTGTGTTAAACGTTGCTTCTGTTTCAGAACGTTTCATACATGAGTGACCATGCTGATGTAGATATTTTATTATCGTGAACTTGGAAACCCACCTAATGTACATGGTAACATTTTATAAGTGAAAAATATTTCAATCTGGTATTTGTGGTGACAATCTGCTGCTTTTCTAGGTGAGGGCAGCCACTTTTTTCTTGTAACAACAGCTCATCTGCATTGTTCTGCAATATTTCTGAAGCATAATATAGCTATTTTGAGGTTGACATATTTGAGTGTGAGTGTACTTTTAACTTTTAGATGTGTGACTGCACCTAGAGGTATCTAATTGCATAGTTGCCTTAGGTTGCCCTAGGATCAGCAAGGAGAGGGATTTCAATCTCTAATTAGTAGGAAGAGGAGGAGGAACTTTCTGAGGAGTTTATAAACAAGACAAAGCCCCCCCTAACATGTGCTATGAGACAGAGGAGGGAGGATTTGGAGGAAAGTCATGGATGATGGATTCAGATAGCTTTGGTAGCTTGCACAAGAGCCCTTGCAGGCAGTGCCCTGCTGAAGACCCTCAGAGCAGTGTCACAGCCTTGGTGCACTCAGCGAGTTGCTGTGGCTACTGGCACTCAACAAACCAGGGTGAAACTGGGGAGGGAAAAGGTACCTATTGCATTCAAAGTTAGGACACTTACTGCTTTTCTGCTCTTTCTTTTAAAGGTTGTTAACTGTCATTTTTCACCTGAGCTCTAAATCGGCTCCTTTGGTGAGGTTCTGTGTGGAATTTAGACGCTTGTATGGCTTTTGTGTGAATTCCTAATTTGATGTAATTGGCTTTTTGCTTTAGGTTTTTCTTGGAAGGGGGATAGAAGATAGGCGAGGAGAGTGAAAGAAGAGAGGGATTTTACAGCAGGGCTGATCCTTTTCTTACATGTTTTGTTTCTGAAATAGTATACATAATGTTTATCCTGATTTAAAGTCTAAATATCCCACAGTTTAATTCAGGTTAATATCGCACAGGCTTGTATTTTGATATCAAACATACTGAAATAAATATGAATTATGATTTGGAGCCAGAACTATTACAGTGGGTTTTTGAACAATGCCTGACAACCCAACTCTGTACCAGCACTCACCTAAATACTGAGTCAGAAGCTGATGGATCTATCAGACAGCTACAAGATTTCTGTAATATACTTTATTGAATATGATGGTGACTGAAAAACTGTTAAGTGTCCTGAATTATGAAATAAGTGTTTTCTTGCAATTACCTGGGAAGTAGTTTTATCCACAAACAGAATCTTTCTGCAATTCAATAAAAGATAAAAACAATTACTGTGATTGTTGCAGTTGATGTTTTATCTACAGTGGCCTTACACTTGAATGCTTAGTGGTAATTTGAGTGACATCTTTTATTTAAAGAATAGAGTGCCCTTTCTTGTAAATGCAGTGTATTGAAATTCTTGCTCATAGTAAGAGAAAACGAAGAGAAATCATCTTAAGTTAATAAGTGAAAATGCGAGTGTCTGCTAAATGTAACAAATGCAGCCAATTACTTGTTTTGTGTTGGCTCCATTTTGTTCAAATAAAAAAATAAATTCTTGAGAACTATTTTCTTGATGAATATTGTGAAAGAAATATTTTGGAAAACCCAAATGTTTATTTTGAAAGTGTGTTAGAACATGAACACATAACATATGTATCACATATGTATCATATGTATGCATGTTCAAATATGTATATTAACTATAAGGTTTTATGTCTTTGTAAAAATTTTAGAATCTCAGTTAAAACACTCTTTATATTCTACCTTTCCATGTACTAGCTATTCCTTAAGACAACTTATGTGTAGTAACTCTCCAGAGATCTGGACGTATTCCTTTAGAGATGTATTCTGTTGTCTTCAGTCATCATTGCTCAGGAAAATTCAGTGATGTTCACTTTGAATGCTCAGGAATGTTTGCCCAGTGCAGGAATGCAGTAACTGTGCAGGCTGAACTCTCATGTGGTAACTGCGTAACAGACTCAGATCCTTTGTGTGTGATAGTCATGATTTCTGACTTGCAGTCTCTGTGCAGTGAATCAGAAAAATCAGAGTGATTCTGGGTATTTATAATGTTTTGTAATACACAGACACACCCCAAAACACTATGAAAAGGATTGTGTTATCAAATCTTGTAATTGTGATTTCAACAAATTTTTTTTCTGTTTATACAGGTTTTATTTAAAAAGCCCTTAATACTTTGAAGTAATAAAATGCTAGGTATAGTAAATATGTAGGTGTTAAAAACAAACGAAACTCACAAACAAATCTGTAACAAGTAGGATTTTGAACTGTGCTGGATTTTCTTTTTGTGTGTGCATGCATAGCTGAAGATATACTTCTGTGGGTTTAAGTGAAATTGCTAACAGGCTCAGATCACCTTTTTATCTTCAGGCAGTAGTTGATTTTAAAATACATCTCTATTTTATCTTTGTGATGTCACATCTTCACAAAGCATGAACAAGAATTTAAGTAGTGAAAAATGATAAAACTACATTCACGTTCATTATTAAATGTTTCCTTTTATGCATTTTGAGGCTGAGATTTTCAGCAAGATACCTCTATCCCAGGAAATATGTTAAGAACTGAACCTTAAATCCCTTTCAAAGCCTGGCATATGGTACAGTTTGCTTTTTCTCTCCAAAGTTCTTGGTGGAAAGAACCAAAATAATTTTATTCTGTATCAGAATTGTCCTCAGAAATATCTTCCTGGCTTTTGTCAGGCACTGTTGTCATCCTCTCTTATCCTTTTATTGATATATTGCAAAATATCCTCTTTCTCTCTTAACCACACAAAACTGTAGAAATGACTCAAAAAAACCTATTCCTACACAAGGCTTTTATATTCCTCCTTTGTGATGTTTTGAAGTGCTATTGCTGTGTGCAGGAATTCTTTCAAATTACTATTCCATTGATATCAGAGAAGTGTGGCTGTCCACAGAGAGGTGGGAGAGTGGTGTGGATGGGGGGGACAGCATCAGGGTGCAGCACAGGCTGGCTCTTTGCTCTCAATTTCTCCTACGTATACCAAGAGGAGAGGAACTCTTGCTGAAATAATTTCTCCCAACTGAGCAGAGAGGAACTGAAAAGTCCACGTCTTGCGGTCTGTATGAGATGGAGGAGGTGATAAGGCAAAACTTTGGGTGTAAGCCGGTGGTACACCTCCTGTTATATCTCCCCAGTGCAAAGGCCTGGGGTTCCTGGGGAATAATACTACTTGTGGTCATCTCTGATGAGTTAAAACAGTCCTAAATACATGAGTAGGCAGCAAGGTCAAAATTTTAGCTCAAATACTGACAACAAAAGAATGCACAAAATAACCAGTGTTGAAGAGTGTAACCTGTAAGTACTGATTCAGTGCCAATCACAGGATTTTTTTTT
>VYZX01020183.1:90302-115587 GCA_013401335.1 Brachypteracias leptosomus
CCGGTAAATACTGATTCAGGGCCAATCCCAGGGTTTTTTTTTTTTTTTTTTTTTTTCTTATGGAATAGAGTGAAAATCTGCAGAACCAAATTGCATGTTGATGTAGCTTGCCAATACACAGAGTTACAAATTGCAATTTTTGTGTACCGGTAAAAAAGTCCTTTTGTGAACTTGGCAAAAGTGCCTGAATATTTGTGAGTTTCCCCTCTTCACTTCTCTGCATCTTTTTAGTGAGCTTGTCACTTGTAGCTCGTGCATCTTGTGTAGCCACAGGTTTGACAGGTTTTGTTCTTGTGGTGTATTCAGGTTTTTTAAAGGTTTTGTTCTTGTTTGTATCTGCTGTTCATCGGGCCTGGCTGGGAAGCTTGTAGACAGCTTTTCTTCTCATGTATTTTTGATTCTGGTTTTCATTCAACTTCTCAACTTCCCTAACTTGCTCTGTGAAAGAAACGTAGCATTCCAAAACATATTCTGCATTTTCAATGAAATAAAAATTAGGATCCATGTAAATCTTAGTTCATAAGAAAGTGGGGTTCTTCGCACTGACTGGGATCTCTGAAATCTTTCCAAATTAATTCTTGCCTCCTCTGATACACTGAATAGATTGTTGTCCAGCCGTGCAAAATACATTCTGCTAACATTAGAAAATTGTGTATGATTATTAATTCAATTATGGGAGGGACAGCTTACATCATCTCAGTTAACTACAGTTCACTGAAATTAGATCTGTGAGTAGTTTTAAGGAGTAATTTATGGTCCTCACAGAGACTGAAGGCTTCATGAAATTGCACATGTTTCAGAAAGTTTATTATAAATGTATAACTGTAATAATTTCTGACATTTTGTAGGTCTTTGGAAAAAAATAAGAGTAAATTTAATTGAGGAGATATATCCACTTCCCAAATGTAAACATCCTTTGATTTCCTTTTTTGATCATAGGGATAACTACTTAGGAGAGAGAATCATATGGAAACTAGCCAAGAACTTCTAGTATGATATGACTAAATTATCAGTCTGTTTAATCAATGCCATGTATCCTCCTGCTAGAATCAACATATAGCTGGGATCCAGTTAAAAAAGTTGCAGTTAGTTACATCAATATTTCATTCTCCTTTTAAATGAATCACTGCTGAAGTGATTTACTATGGATGTCTTTTTTTTTTCCTTTCCTCAGTTGATGAAACTTGGAAGTTATTATTCAAATTGTAATTTGTTGATTGCAGTACACTAATCTTTCCCAGGTTATAGAAATACAAATCTGCTTTGCCCAGTGTAGCAGTGTGAAATTACCAATATCTGGTAAGATGCTGTTGGGGAGTTATCTCCATTTTCCTCATATTTTTACAGAGGTCTCTTCACCAGCTTTCTTTTTTATTTTGCCATATCCTGCTTCCAGATTAGGGCAATATTGTAAAACATTTTAAATAAATTACATCCAAATGGCTGTACTCTTTTTGAAAAAGTGATTTCTCTGTTGGTTCCTGAATGCACTAGAGAGTCTGCACTACTTAACATAGGTTTAATGTGAGCTTTTCTTCATGCTTTGTCCTGTGATGTTCCTGTTCTTGAATTGTTTACATGGGGATAATAGAATTTCTTACATTTGTCACAGAGGTTGAAAGGTCCCCAGTGAAACGGGTCTCTTCTTCATTCCAAAGGCCTTTGGGATAAGCTAATCAGAGCAATTTAACACAAGAAGGTATTGCAACACGTCCTGTACATACACCCCATAATATGTATAGGTTACATAACATTTTAACTGTTCTTAAGTCAGTAAAATGCTGAAAGCAAAACCTCCAGCTTGTGGCCTTGAACAAGGTTTCACTCTCTAACATTCCCCAGTACATGTTTATGAGTCAGGTTTCCAGCTCTGTGTGGGCATTGGACCTTTCTGGCTTCTGCACAAGTTCTCCCTGTGCCTGCCCTGAGCTGTGCCACCCGGTCCCACTGCCTGTTCATATCAGTCACTAAGCAAATTATGAGTGCTGAGCACTCTTAGGTCCCTTGAAAAGCTCATGCTGGCTCTGCCTGAACTTCGAATTAGCTCCAAGCCTACTAAGTCAGCTGAAAGACCACTGGATTTCAGCTTGGTCTGGGATACGCCTTCTGAGTGTATGAAAGGTGTACGTGTGTTCTGTACAAACTACGTGTATCAACAATACCACAAAGAATGATGACATTTGATGTGTGGGCCACCAGCCACTGCAGCCAAAGCATAATCTGTGCAAAAGAGTTATCAGGAGCTTTTGGTGAAATCTGGTGTAGCTGTTGCCTTAAGTGATAGATACAATAAGATTTCATTATAAAAACTTCTGTTTTACAAGCAGTGTCTTCTTTCTAGAGTAATTCATACCTGAAATCTATGTGGGCTCAAAGCATTGAAAGATTTCTCCTGTATCTATCTTTCTTTTTTTTTTTTTTCTTCTTTCTTTCTTTCTGAAAGGGAAGCTCTATGGTTGGCTCCAATATTTCTCAGAAGGGGGGTGGTTAGTAGGTCGAGAGAGGTTCTCCTGCCCCTCTACTCTGCCCTGGTGAGACCTCATCTGGAATATTGTGTCCAGTTCTGGGCCCCTCAGGTACAGAAGGACAGGGAACTGCTGGAGAGAGTCCAGCGTAGGGCTACAAAGATGATGAAGGGAGTGAAGCATCTCCCTTATGAGGAAAGGCTGAGGGAGCTGGGGCTCTTTAGCTTGCAGAAGAGGAGACTAAGGGGAGACCTCATTAATGTTTATAAATATATAAAGGGGGAGTGTCACGAAGATGGAGCCAGGCTCTTCTCGGTGACAAACAATGATAAGACAAGGGGTAATGGGTACAAACTGGAACACAGGAGGTTCCACTTAAATATGAGAAGAAACTTCTTCTCAGTGAGGGTAACAGGACACTGGAACAGGCTGCCCAGGGAGGTTGTGGAGTCTCCTTCTCTGGAGATATTCAAAACCCGCCTGGACGCCTTCCTGTGTAACCTCATCTGGGTGTTCCTGCTCCGGCAGGGGGATTGGACTAGATGATCTTTTGAGGTCCCTTCCAATCCCTGACATTCTGTGATTCTGTGAAACACAGTCATCCTCCAGACTAGAAAATATTTCTCTCAGATGTTAAGATTTCTTGATCTTTAGAGAAAATTCTATGTTGTAATCACTGAAAATACCAAAGCACTGCCTTTCTCCTCTGTTGTTTTCAGCCCATGTTGTTCAGAAAGTCCATTCATCTTTTTTGAATGTCAGGATCATATACAAGGACAGCACAGATTTGCAGCTATGATGCATATACAGAAGCAGAAGGCTTATCAAGACATACATATATGTGTTTAAGTAGAATCTGGAGTAGCTGCTCTGTAAAAAGTAAAAGCCTCCAACAAACCCAAGATTTTCAAGGAGTTGAATTTTTTTTAATAAACCAAGATCCCATATTGATGAATGTTTAGATTTTTCCCAGTGTGAAAGAGGCCACATGTCATATTTCCAGACAAATTGTTGGCTGATGATTTTTTCCAAGAAATACTAGCTTAAGAAGAGTGATTATTATGCGCAGTAGGTATAAATGAATTATTTATCAAACATGTTTTCATTCTCACTGAAAAGAGCGCTGATCTGTTTTCCTAAGTGTTTTATTGTAGTCATTTGCACACAAAGCAAGTCTTTACTGAAGTAAATGTTTATGTGTCACTATTCGTATGAAAAATGAAAGATTACAAACAGAATTGATCATGCTTCTTTGGATTATGTGCTTTTTTAGAACAAGTATAATTGCTGGGAAAAAAAAAAAAAGAAAGAAAAACTGCTGTGGGAACAGATTTGTTTCAGCAAAACCCACATCAAAAAAAGTTGTCCATAACAGCAGTTGCTGGCCCTGCTTCAGATAAAGGCTTTCTTCTGGGTCACCTGGACCTCACTGAGGTACCCTGTCCAGTGTTTGCCTTCTGGGCAAAAGTGGGCACCTTCCTGTCTCCCATACTGGACTTTTTTCATTCCTTATAAAAAGTAACTATTAATGATGAAATACTCCATCTATGGAACTTCTGTATGCAACATGCTTATCAAGTTGGTCTCTCTGACGGAGTTAATAATTTAATTTTACATGGAAAAGCTGAAGTGCAACACACTCAAAGACATTTTCTTTAGCTTCTGTATCTCAAAGACCAAGAAATACTTGATTCTGGGACTTTGTATCCTGACTGATTTCTCTACTCCCTAGGCTGTTAGCTGTTCAGAGGCATAAGGTGTTTTTGTGAGTAATTGTGAAAGGGTTTGATTTGTCTTTGCTTGGAGTGGGAAAAAAAAGCTTTTACTGCCCCATTCACTGGGCAATATTTTGAATGCATGAGAAGAGTAGTTAGTGAGTAATCATTCTATTTCAAAAAACTCACACAACTCTTTCTTAGCTTTCAGCACTAAAGCAGTATTTTAACACTGAAACAATACTTAAGAATTGCAGCTTTTTAGGGAATCTGGTGTGTATTGATCTCAGTCTTTTTATATGGAAGTAACTCAAATAATGCTGTAGACATTAAAGGAGAAGACAGAAGGCATTAAAAGGAATTAGGCAAAGGAAATAGACTTTCATGTGTAAGAAACTTACCTGGAATTAATATTTGAAATTGAGTTGTCTGTCCTGAGGTTAGTGCAGGCAAGAAGTATGCTATATTTATGCCACTTGTTCATGCCTCTTCAGGTGAGTTTGTGACAGGATTCATTTTAGGGTCTTTATCGGTATATAAGATGAGAATGAGGGTAGTCAAGTAGAAAAGGCAATAAGCCATTCTAAATGTGACACATCAAAAACATTCATACACAATATTTAAATTAAGAGCCACAAAAGGAGCCATTCTTCAGTCTACCTTGCTATTTCACTGCGTCTTGGACTCTGAAGAACAAAATACAATCCTAGGGGGGTAAAAAGGGAGAAGCACGTTTTTAGCTCCTTAAGACTGATGCATTCTGAATGACTGTTATTGCATGTTACCAAGTAAGGTGCAGCTTACTCCTCTAGGACACCAAGACTATGAGCTTGTGACTATTAAGTTAAGGGAAAAATGAACGTAATGAAGAGAGTCAGTTTTGGCGTTGTGGTTTTAGTGTAATCAGAAAGTTTCATCATGATTGTAGAGGCTAAACATAAACCTTTAAGTCTTCAAAGAAAAAAAATTAAACCCATTGTTTTCCTCTGAATAATTGTAAATTAGGGACAAAAATGCAAACTTAGCTCCCAGCTCATTCATTTCAAGGCAAATGAGTGCCATGTCTGCTACTTGGGGCACTGCTTGAAACGAGGCAAGGAGGACATTTGGCCTTTGAGGGGGAAAAGGGAAGATGTTGAAGCACCCCTGTCCCAACCGTCCATGGGAAGCCTCAGCAGGGTAGTTGAGGAGGGGGTGGTTCTCTCAGGAGCCTGGGTTTGGGCAGGGGGTTGGTGCTGGAGGGGTCAGAGCCAAGGGTGTAGATTTAGAAGACTGTCACACACTGGAGTGTGCATTCACAGGGTGAATTAAAAGTAACCTTCTCCTTACAAAAAAAAGCAGTGGCCCAAAGGTGAGAATGTAGTAGGAGGGAACTGCTTACATTCCAATTCAAGATGTTACATGGTGCTTTAAAGGATAAAACCTAGGTGACAACCATAAAAACACTTACAGTTACACTAATTGATCCCTGCTGTGATTTCTAGTTCTACTAAACAGCAATGTAAAAAAAGCAAACAAAACCCTCCACACTCTCGAACTGTCAGCTGCTGAACATACATGAAGGGATTGCCTACTGGGTTTTTTCACAAGCTGTCAGGCTGTAATAAGGAATTTGGAAAAGACAGATAACCTTTCCCCTGCAAAGTTGATTTTGACTATGAACTTTAATGAAACAATTTGCCTCCTGGGCTTTTCAGATTGTGCAAAATCTTTTTTTCCACTAAATTACTTCCTAGATATGCATAGACACATGCAGAGTGATCACTGAGACTGAATGAGTTAACTGCAAACATGGACACAGTTTTTAAATCACAGCATGCTGCCTCTGTTTTCTTGCAGGAGACTTATTCAAGTACAGTAACAGAACCAGACATTCTGGAAAGAAGTAAAGAAAAATGTAAGGAATGACTTTAGTGTGAGGAGAAAGGAAGTGTTGCTTTTGGTTGAGAATTAGCAATGGGTTTCTGGACATGCATGTGTCACACAAGGAGGAATGAGATGCAATCAAATGCTCTTATCTTTGAACTAGTCAGGACAAGGAATGAGCATAAAAGAACTGTTTTTCTTTGGAGTGTGATATTCCAGTTATGACATAAATGGTGATATGTAAAGCTGCCAAAAGAAAATGACAAATGGTAGCAGTGAGATTGTCAAAGTCTTCGTTAGTACTTACATGTGTCAGCTGTAATAAAAAGATCAGAGTTCGTTGTTCTAATAGGGAAGACTTCCAAGAACAACCATCAGCTGATTTCTGACACCTGCAAGAAGACAATTAAACTAAATCGAGGACGTTGTTGGGAGGCTTATAAAACTGACATTATGCACCACAAAAAAACCATCCCAAAGAAACTTGACACTAGTTGAAACCTGATACTATCATCTTAACTTGGAGACAGCAAAATTACAGACATAGGTAGACATCCAAAGATAATGAAGTTTTATAGTATCCCTTGGAAGTAAAAATAACCTAACGGCAGTCTAGCATGTCAGCAACTAAGCTGCAGTATTCTCCCTAAAAGAATGGGTTTTTCATCTTCTTCACCTCAAGAACCATTTTTTCCTTGTTAAAAAAAGATGTGAATCACATGCATTTAGAAATACACCACAGGAGAATACTGCAAGAAAAAATTAGCAAGGGTTTCCCCATGGTAGAAAGAAAATCAAAACAAGCAAAAAAATGAATACTTATTTCCAGAAAGTTTACATGTCCATAAAATACACACTTGTAGACATTGCAGAATGTCACATAGCTAAACGGTGTATGACTTTTGAGTACATGTAGATTGAGGTGGTCTGGAATGAGACCTCACTACTCCTGCACTTTCTGTGTGTGAGTGTCTGAGGTACAAGGGGGTTACAACGACATGGTAATGTTGGACATTCTTTTTTGAGAGGGAAAAATTAGGACAGTGTCCATTTTGCATATGAAGTAGGGAATATATAACTTAGATTTGCTAGTGGTTATGGAAGAAAGCTTGGTGGTCTTTCTTTAGTCCCTGCACAGCATTTTCTGCAGTCTTTGTTAAAATGAAATTTCTTTCCCTTGTGCAGCTCTCTAAACATGAAACTACCAAGGGAGTTCAAGTAGTTTAGTAAACGAGTACAGGCTGAAATACGAAGCTGTACTTTCACCAGACAGGAACACCTGAGGACTTGGTTTTCACCAAGGTTCAAAAATGATAATGAACTTTTTCTCCCACTGTCTCTGGAAATCTTATGACTTAACACATATGCAATGCCTGGACATTTTCCCAGAAAGGCTCAGGCGAAATTACTTATTGCAAATAAAAAGAACAAAGGGTTATCTACCTCCTGCAGGTAAATTTAGGATTGATGGGATGAAAGAAATTAGGGCAATAAAAACTTCCTATGCCAAGATGCAAACTGAAGGAAGAGTAAATTCAAACCAGACTGAAGACTTAATGATGTAAGGAAATGATGTAAATATTATGATCTTCTGTAAATTTCTCTAACACAGGATAATATGCAGTAATCTGAAGCAGGAGGATTTAAACATTTTCATTCAGGAGACTATTTTGGGAGGGAGTTTCTAACCACCTACAGATATGGAGCATACCCATGAAAGGATTTCCACACAACAGAATGCCTCTTAAAAGGTGAGCTGGTCATTTGCCAGACTCAGTTCTCAGAGCTCAGTATATGGCAGCAGTAATAAAAAAAGAGAGGCTGGAATCATCAAAAAAAAATACTGTTTCATTCAATCTGTACCATTGTGTTAAGGTTCATTCTCTGCTTTTCTTAGACTTTTACCTATTTCTTGATGTACTACTTCTAGCCAATTTTCTTTCCACCTTTTACCTGAAAGCATCATTTTTATTGTCAGAAGGATTTCCCTTGATAGTAGGGAACTTCTGCAGTAGTTACACTGGAATACGTGATGGTTTATTCAATTTCCTAGGTGTGAGGAAGAAGGTGGACTCATAATGTAATTTTATCTTGCTGTGTCAATAGGTTGAATAATATATTAATATATATTCTGAGTGGTTCTTCAGTTTGTGCTCATTATTTGATACCGTTGTGCAAACGCCTACAAATGGCTGGGAACTGGTATTCTTTCCCACACTGGCATAGATTAGAACTTCTTAATCAGTACTTCCCTGTTGTAAGGAAATAAGCACATCTTATTACAGCCTTTTGTGGGGCACACGCCGAGGTGTGTTTGCCTGTTTTGAAGATTATTGTGAAACTGTTTGATGAATACTTGCAATTACTGTAAACAGGCAAACAAAAACAGTTTCAAAGAATTAGGACAGAATGAACATTACTCATATTTCCAACATCTAGTCTTTTCTCAACTATTTTAGATTTTCTTTTAGTTTGTCATTTGCTCGGGATGTGGAGACAGAAAAGCCTTTGTAAAATTGCCCGCCAGCTTAAGATCTGGAGTCACCAAATTTCTAGCTCTAGGGTTAGTAACTCACAATACTGCATGAGTGGATGACAATGTGACACCTAACACGCATGTTTGTAAATATGAAGTGGTATACACTGTAAAAATAATCCTTATTTTACTCTTTCAGTAATGGACTCTGAGTTTACTATGCTATACAGGAATGAAGTAACAAAAATTTCTGTTACTACGTTAGTGCAGAACTCAATGTCTCTCAAAGGAGTTACTTGAAGTTAAGAATTGTTAGGGAAGGAGTAGAGAAGACATCATCATTATTGCACTATAAAGTTCCATACTACACCTGCATCCAGAATGCTTTGTAAAGGCATGGTTAAAGTAAAGCATTCTTCAGAAGATGTGGGCATTACAACAGAGATTTAAGCAGTCAAGAGGGATATGAGCAACCAAAGGGACTAAACCATTTGCAGTCACTCCCAGTGAAGGACTTGAGGGCAGTGTTAGATGAAGCAAACCCACGGCAAAATGCAAAACCATCATGAGCAAATACTTTTTCATACAACAGGTAGCTGAGCTGTGAAACTCTTTCATGTTGCAGATGTTATATGTTGACGTAGGCTCAGGAAGCAGTTGAACAAATTTGTAGCAGAGGAACAACAGAAAGGTCAGAAAGTCACGTACACATTGATGGACTGTAGTTGTGTAGAGATGCCCATTTCCTTTCCTCTTTCTTAGACAATCTTTATGTGTATCAGAATGGAGCAGTTTTCAAGATCACATGTAAATGATTTGCAAGGCAGGGAAGAAGAACTTAATAATAAGGTGAGAGAATAAGCTCACCATAGTGCACATGTAAGCACGTGTGTGTACACAAACTGAAATCTCCACTCTTTGATAGTGAAATCTTAATGTGCACCAAAAGTGCACGTGCTTCTAGAAAGTGGGACGTTTCCCTTTTGAAACCACAAACAGTTGCCAGATATGCTACTCTTTCATTTGTGAGAATCAGTATTATATTTACTTCCTTCAGTCTCACATTTTCTTCTTACTTAGCGCTTTAAGACCTCTTGGTATCTGCCAATTTCACTTTAACACAAGGTCTGCATGTTTTGTCATGTATTTCTGTCAGGTTGACTTCTCTTAATCTTTCCTCCACACTACTTTCATGAGGTACTAACCTGAACTTTTTAAGCTTCTAACATTGATATGATTGTATTGCCTTTTTTATTTTGGACTCTAAAACTGTAAATATTATATACTGTCTTTCTCTAAATCTCCTCCCCACAATGTGAAATTTGAAATTAAAAGAGTTAAGAAGGAAAAGTAAATGACCAGATAACCAGCCACTTGAAAATGTCTCAGAAGACATTTTCTTACCAATACTAATTTTAGAACTGCCAGCATCTATTAATAGCTTCAAATGGGCATTGTATATTAGTGCCAACACCACATTCCCCTCGTAGCGAGGGAAACAGTGAATCTTACAGGTGAACTCATGCTAGTTCCACCTTGCTAGGTTTGCTTTTCAGAATGACTCAACAGAGGAGCACTGATGCAGCTGAATTGTATAGAACTTTTTCTGCTCAACAGGAAAGCAACAACTGACTTTTCGGGAACGCACAGATTCACTCAAGCACTGCTCTGTTCTTTAAAAAAGCAGGAAGATTGCAATCTGGAGTCTTTGTTTCACTGGCTCACGAGCCCTGCTGCTTTCAGTTAAGCCCTTTCTCAAATCTAGATTCACTGTTAGCCCTCTCGTCCCCTATCTTGTTTCTCAAAATCATATTGGAAGCTTGTGATTCCTCCTTTAAGTTAAACTTCCATTGTAACAACACCTACAATGAACTGAGGAAGCACATTTCTACCTGTTACACTGGTTTAACAGCTTGTCTTGCCTGAATTGCTATTGATTTTAAAGCAGGATATGGGTTGCTATAGCAATCCTGTACTTTAACATTCAAAGGAGAATACCGCTGAATCTATTGCCTTATAAATCCTAGAAACTCAAGTTCTTAGGCTGAAATTTTCAACCGTCTCATATGTTTTATCTTGTATTTCAAAGAATGATTCATTTCAGTTGTTGATAAGTTGTATGATACATTTATAAAATTAGTGTTCTGTGCATTTTCTGGATCTGTCTGACCCAAGATGCTTTATTCATGGCAGGATTGCTCATAACAAAGGGAAAAAGGATCAATTTCATGTATGTAGTTTCAGGGTAAACTTGTCTCTCGTGGCATAACAATCTGAAATGGGTGACAGTACTTACACCAGCTGCTTGACATCCGGGCAGGTGCAGGAGCCCTAGGAAGTGTCAATCGTCAGATACAGCTTCAGAGTGTTCAACAGGCTAAAAGCTTCTGGCCGCAGCTATCACCCCAGGCCATAACTAACACCCCAGGCCACATCATCCTTAGCTTGGAACCATTGCTGAGCTGTCACTTTATTAAATGAGTAGCCACTTTGTTTTGATCAACATTGTCAGGGCTTATTTCAGAAGTGATTCTGATTCCATCGCACAGCCTAGTCCAGCCAAAGTCAATTGGTACAATTTCAAGGTGAATTTATTCATTCTTTATAAAGGTTCTATGCACGAATATATCAAGACAGTTGAATAAATTGAAATAAATAGACTTGGAGTTGCATAGTCTCCTAGTAATTGAAATAGTTTCCTCCTGGTATATTCATAGTAATAATGCTACCTTTATGAAGACTCGACTGTCTACAGATGAGAAAGTGTGGAATTACCATATTGATAACATATTTGGAAAATGGAATTGGGACTAATACGTTGAAAAGGACATCTGAAAGTTGTCCTTGCCTTCAGCTTAGCACTGAAGATAAAGTTAAAAGAAAGCCCACTGCCAAATAATGATGCATAATTAATTCCTTCTTCCAGTGAGAATTGCTTTCAACTAACTCTCCCTCTGGTGTCAATGTAGGTGTTAACTTTTAGAACAGAGATTCTATAGGTAATATGTGAAAAGTTGAGTTCTGCAACATTGTACTGTATGAACAGCCTGTTTTCCACAATCTTAGGATAGGGAAACAAGTGGAAGCCTGTACTGTTTGTTTTTTTTCCTTCAGAATATCAATTGTTTGCATCTTTTTTCATTATGTATGGGGGTATCAAATGTCCACAAGTTTTAGTCTTTCACCCTGTTTCATTCAGAAAAGAAAACAATGTTGAAAATAATTTCTATTAATCAGAAAAGAACTTAAGCTGAAAAGGAGGCATTGAGATGTTCTTGTTTTCTACAGGGAGGAGAATGAATAGAGGTGAGGCAAACAGAAGGCATTAATTAGAAAGCAATAGTTCTTTACTCAGGTAGCTTTTCAAAGTTGGCAAGTACCTTAGCTATCAGAAGTGCCATTCTGCTTTGAGTATGTCTTTCAAGTGCTCTCAACAGATGTTGCCAGGACAATGGAGTTTTTGAAATCTTTTCAAAAGAGGAGCTTTGCTATTTCTTTATTATGCTTCTAAAACAAAACCAGAGTTATTATTATGGCCATAAGAGTTGAAGATGTTCTTTCCTTACTCCTTAGTCTGCTTTATTGTTATCAGGTATCTGCCACTGACTTGGATGCAGGAAGAGCTGTAATTGTGATGAGCTGCTTCTACAGCATGATGATCTCTTCCTCTGTGTCCTAGCAGACCGGGCCTTTGAGTTCCACCTTGCCTCCAGGACTGGGGGGTGGATCAGAATTTACTCCTTTCCCAAGAAGAAAGGGGTTTAAGGCAGGTCCAGGCTGTAGCTGCCACTCCCCAGGCTATCTTACTTTGTCACAGGAGACTTGGATGCAGCTTGAGGGACTTGAATGAAGGGTGGAGATCCTCCCTCTGACATGCTGTTTGAGTATGGGAAGGGCAGGGAAGAGCAGGGTTCTGCAATGGAATCCTAGGAAGAGAAGGGAGAAAGGCTCTTCAGACTTTGGCAGCATGGAAAAGGAGGCTATAAAGCAAGTGAGCACATAGTTAGTAATGAGCATGTACTTCACTGAATCAGGGAAGACAACAGAATGCTCATTATTGCAGCTTTTTTTTTTTTTTTTCCTCTTTTCATTCTCACTCATCTTCATACAATCTTTCTTAATTAATGTGTTAAGAGTAAGCAAAGGAATGGATTAAATGGCAAGGTAGCATTGTCATGATGGAGAATGAAAAACCTCAGATTCTGGGCAGAGTCTGGGTTTTCCACAGATGTTTGACTATTGGAGCCTCTATTTTATCAATGATTTAGCAGTTTGAAATTTTAACATATCATTAACATATAATTAAGAAGTTATTTATTATTTACATAAAAGAGTGTATTTTGTTCAACAGTTATCACCCAGAATTATTATCAAGCAATAACTGCAAATGCTGTAGTTTAAGAAACAAAACCCTTTCGATTTTAAAGAAGAAAGGGCTGCCTGAAATGTCACCGTCAAAAATACATTTGTGTTTTGTTTCTTTTTAAATCATACCACAGGAAAGAAACAAAAATGGTTCCTGACCTAATAACCTTGCACAGTAAGTTTTGATCTAGAGCAGAATTTTATAGATCACGTAAATATCCTCTTAAAAAACAAAGTTTTTATAGTGGCAGCATCAGCTCCTTAACTGGAACAAACTGTGCTACTGTGATAAGAGCAAGATATATATCTAATTTTGGGAGATTCATCTTTTTCCCAAATCTTGATTAGTAGGTGACAGGACAATATAGCACTGAACTGTATGCAAAGATAACCAAGACCTGAAAAATGAGTCTTTTACCAGAGTAAAAGATGAAGATGGCAGTTGTAATCTCTTCAAACTCATAATTTACTTGAGTTTTGGGCAAGTCTGAAGTGAGTGATAGTCTCTAGGCAGGGCTTAGTGATTTGAAAAGCAGTATGTTGCATTACACAAATGTGAAATCTAAAAGTTTTAGTCCATCCTTATCTATAACTTGTACAGCTCAGGGGAACTGATCTACTTGTGGAATGTAAAGGAAAAAATGTTGAGTGGCCACAATAAATCTACTGTAACGTGTCTTTTTACATCTTCTATACGGTGAGCTATAGTTAGTGAATTGCACAGCCCTCAAGAGGCCAAGAATTACTCTGTCAAGTACAGCAGCCGTGGCAAGCTGGCATTAAACACGTTCATAAACACATGTTATCACATGAGAACAGTGCAATTAACTTAGGGACCCCAAATATTTGCATATTTGAATTCTTTGGTTTGAATGTATCTTGAGTCATATAAATGAAATAGCTCAGTGTTCATTATTTCCATTTTCATTTTGCCTGAAACCAAGGACACTTACTAAACTTCAATGCAAGGGGAGTATATTGCATCAGAAGTGTA
This sequence comes from Brachypteracias leptosomus, assembly GCA_013401335.1. NCBI lineage: Eukaryota > Metazoa > Chordata > Aves > Coraciiformes > Brachypteraciidae > Brachypteracias > Brachypteracias leptosomus. Next base: position 104,184 of record VYZX01020183.1, read on the forward strand.
AAAGATGAAAGGTGGATGTTTTTTCCCCAAGTTAAATGTGGTCTCAGCTGTGATATTTTTCTGATGCATCCAGTGACTAATTCTCTTGACTGCAGCAACCTCTAACAGCTAGGAAACTACTTCTGAGCAGCCAGGAATGTCTCTGTCAGTATTTCTTTATACAGTTCCTAAAAACAAGATCAATTCTAGTTGCCACTCATTCATTTCATACTGCAATTTCATTGCTTTCAGCACAGATAATCTGGATTTCCTTGGGATCAAAATAATCTTCTATAAATGCCTGTGCAGTATTTCACTAAAGGTGAAATAAATCTTTCAGAATTTCCCCATCCAAAATGTAGGTGTTTTGTAAGTGCTTGGAAGCAAAAGGCATACTGGATTTAGGAAATTAAACTGTTCAAAAAATTAAATGGACAAAAAAAATAATACAAAAAATTGGAGAGCTGTTTTATCTAATTGGAATTGTTGGGGGTTTTTTTGCTAGTTTTCTCAACAAACCTCCCCAAACCCTAAAAAAGCTTTAAGACATTTTCATGAGGATGTTTTAGAACTGACCTATTTTAAAAAGGGGTTCCTATGTCCCACTATGATTTGATGGTAAACTCCTGTCTTTTTTTCTGAAAACACCTGAAAAAATAGCATGATAAGCTATGCTGCTTTGCTACATAATCTTAGGCATTTCCTTGGGTTGGCAACACTGCTAAATATGTGGGTTTGTGGTGTGGACAAGAACTGAATCAGTGAAATCTGCACCTCAAAACTGTATTTGACAACCATTCTGAGGCTTTCCTTGTGCACTTGACTCCTGATCTATTTGAAGCCTTGTGAGAACTATGCAAAATTGACTTTTGTCACAGTTTCATTATTTCTTTAATCAGCCATCAGCAAGTATTAGAAAAATCTCATCTAGGCAATAGCGAGCAGAAATACAAAGAAGGTGCCTATTAGCAATACACAAAATTCAACAAATTTTGTATAATAGTCTGAGCAATCAGATAAATTAATTTTTAGAACTAGTTGAAGGGAAAAATTAAATAGATGCATTCATTCAACCACGACCATTCTGAGTTTTGTGTCCACTGGAGTGTCAGTCCTAACACATTATTAAAAAGATCAGATTAAAATATGAAGAAATTTAGCTAATGAAACTGAAGGGGAAAAAAAATCTGTAATGTAATTGCTTGTTATAGTTTTCAGCTTCCTGTCTGCCACCTGCCATGCTCCAGTAAACTGTATTTGAGGAAAGGCCATTGTATAATAACTTATATTGTAACAAGATTATGTTTTCTTGCATTGACATTCAAGCACAAACATTTATAATTAAATGTGGGAATATGCCTAAGCTGTACCTTGTTATGAGTGATATAGCTATTTTCAGAATGTGTACTGTACCATTGCCCTTTTTACTCTATCTTTAGCATGAATAAATGCATAACTTTTAACGGTGTACAGACAAGAAAGAAATTGAAAGAACGAGAAGGTATGAGAGAGGATTTGCCAGAACTTTGATTTCATAATTGAGAACATATTATCAATTAATGCTCTCTGTGCTACTGTCCTCGTGAAAAGGTAATTATAACAATTATGCCATTTAGTGGTCCCATACACTGCATTCTGAAAGGATGACCAGATTTCTCTTGTTATTGTTTTACTGTAGTGCTGCTTTGCCAAGAGTTTGAGTAGTTCTGAAACTACCCATATATGCTTTGGAAATTAAGAGACTGGTGACTTGAGTCGTTTTCTCATCAAGAAATTGCAGCCAAAACCAAGGTAGTTGTGAAATAGGCTTTTAAATGTAAAAACAAAACCAGGAATCAGAGTAAACCTGACTCAAATACTGTACTGAATTCTAAGACGTGCAGCTGCTCCCCATACCCTTCCACCGTTAGAATCATAGAATGTTTCAGGCTGGAAGGGACCTCTAGAGGTCATCTTGTCCAACCACCCTACACAAGCAGGGACATCTCTACCCAGGGCAGGTTGCTCAGAGCCCCATCAAGCCTGACCTTGAAGGACTCCAGGGATGGGGCCTCCACCCCCTCTCTGGGCAGCCCATTCCACTGATCTATCACCCTCATATTAAAGAACTTTTTTCTAATATCCAGTCTAAATCTACCCTTTTCATTCACCTGCTTCATTGCAGCATCTGAGATTTTTGCATTTCCAGTGTGTGAGATATGATGTAGGATCATAGACAGGATAACAATGAGATAGAGATCATAACACTGCGGAAATTAAGCAGTATAATTAATCTTCAAGCAATATACAGATGTTTGATACCTTGTAACCAAACTACCTGAATGAACCCTGTTCTCAATATCACATTGCACAGGATACCACAATTTGTTGGAACTACAAGAACAGAGATGCCTTATAAAAGATGAAAGGTGTTCTGAAGGACTTCAATCTCCTGTCAAATAATATACAGGGCAAGAAAAAGCTAGGTAGCTTTGGAGGTTTTTTTTAGAATTCATTGAAAGAGCTCTTTTTTCATGCTTTTTGCTGTGTAATAACTATAAATTCAAAGGCAATAATGGCCTCACACAGCATTTGAAAAATTAGCGGAACTATCTGACATTCAAAGCTTTTGTTTATTTTGAAACCAGTTTGGTGCAAAATCAGGTGATAAACTTCTTATTTAAGCATGCCATGTTGCTTTTGGGATGATTTGTTTGAAATTCTGTGGTCAGTTGGCCAGCCACAGGGCCAAGTGATGAGCCCACCGAGGAGTGTCTGACAGCTCTTCAGCAACCCATCACTATTGTTTTCTGGGTCAGTAGTGCTGGTTTCAGTGAGCTACAAGACATCTGGTCGTTGACAGTGGAGTTGGGTGTGTTACCAAAGGTGGCCTGAGAAATTCTGTGAAGTGGGACTTGATTTCAAGGGGGAAAATCTGCTGCTTTCCCAAGCTGTGAGGGGATAGTCTATTCAGAGCAAAATGTCCTTACTGCAGCACATTGAACATTCTATGAAGCTTTTCTTCTAGTGCAAAAAGATCTCTGACACTGTGGTTTTTAATGTCATCATTATCCTACTTTTGCACCTCAAAGATCTACCAAGCAAAACATTCCTACAGCATGGTAGGTACTTTATAGGGACAACTACTCCAGCTGATTTTTTTATAACTGTGCCTTAACATGGTGGGGGTTTTTTTGGTTGGCTGTTTTTTGTTGTTGTTTTGTGGGGGTTTTTTATTGATAAACCATTTGAAACTTACTATGTATAACCTGTTAATTAATAGTAGGGAGGGAAGGAAGCAACTCTATCAGGCTTTAGGGATCTAAGACATTTCTGAAAGCAGTCAGTGCCCTAACATCACTTATCTCAGGAGACCATTGCTCACTTGTTTGAATCCTGCTGTAGCAAACTCATAGCTTTTAAGGCAGTGACCCAAATGAAGATGGTCCTGCTCTCAGAAGGAGTGTCTTTAGAGGGGGAGTGGAGTGAGGAGGAGAACAAGGAGATGGGAAAACTGCTAGCAAGCAGTAACCAACAGGTGATTTAAGTTGGGTGTTGATCACTGTTCTTTCCCTTTATCTCTGACACAAAGCAATGGGGTAAATTCAGAATAGCTATACCCCTGACTGTCTTTAAGGTGAAAAATTATGAAACTGTTGAAATCTTGAAAAGTTCCACAGGGGAAAAAAAAAAATATGGGCTAGGCCTATCAACATTGCTTCCCTAACAAAGGTGCACTTTGGTTGAGCATCCTTATGTATGATTGAGATAGGTGTTTCTCCCAAAAGTGTTGCTATTAATCTTCAAGGTTCATATAACCATGTGTCTGATTAGCATATTTTTGTTATATCTTGCAACATCTCAATATCACATTGGTATAAGAATTCTACAATGCTGAATTATAGCTACATGAAGTGAAAATTCAGTGGAGATTCACTGCAGGCAAAGTTTAGACAGATACATTTATATTGAAATGTAATAGTTTCTGGCAAGTAGATGTCTTAATGTAAACTTACATTGCTGTAGAAACAAAACTAAACTTTAAACATCTTTGGATCCTAAGTCATTCACAAGAGGAAAAACTACTTGCGTTTAAGGCTTGGTATGATTAATTCTTTATGCCAAGAAAAAACTGGTGCATTTCTTTCTTCATAGGGAAAACAAATGGCCATCAATTCTAGCACTGACTTCTGATTACAATTTGTCCTCTTTGTTTATTTCACAATTAGTGTACATAGATTAATAATTACAATTCATGAACCTAATAATTTATGCATTAGTATTTAGCCCTTGTCATGTCTTTAATTTTTGCAATTAATTGTTATAATAATGGAAAGGTTAATTGCACTATTCATCAGAACTGCTTGCTGTGAAATGGTAGACAAATAAGAATCTTTGAAGATAAAGGGCATGCTGACTAGTCTGAGCTGTCATTCCAGCCAAGGGAAACTTGCTGAAATAGCCTAGCAGGTTCACACAGTTCCTTGAAATCTTGGGGATCAGAATTGATTCCGTTCATCCAGAGGATTTTACCAAAGTTGTAGCTCACTAAAAAGAAATTTTTTTTAAAAAAGTCTTTTTTGAACAGTATCTTATGCTCTTCTGTATGCACTGTGGTGTGGTGCATAGCCATGCATCCCTCTTCGGCTTGCTTTGAATGCTGGGGTTTAAAACGTGTTTTCAGGCTTTTTGGGGTTACTGTGCAGAACTGGAGTACTGCTTATATCCTGATTAATCCTTTTTACTGCACTTCCAAATTGTGCTGCTGACTGAGCCTGTCAGCTGGCTGCTGCTCAGCCACTAGACCTGTGATACAAGCAAAGCCACAATTATTGTGTACCTGTGGCCATACATAAACAAAATGCTTAATGATCCTTTATTGTTAAACATGAATTAAATATGCAGCTGTAAATGGCTGGCAGAATGACCAGATTTGGATTTTCAAGTCCATCTTAATTTTCATATATTGAAGTATTTGCCTAGGACTTGACTCAGTGAGGTGAAAAGTGCTTGGCCTGATACGATGGTGCTGAGTTTCACCTTTGATATGTACATAGTAAAGTCAAAAGTAGTGTGTGCTTAAAAGAGGAAAATATTACCATCTGAAGCATTTTAGCACAGCCTTTTGGCAATCTTCTTTAATGCTATTAACTGAACCATAGCTGTTGCAGGCACAGAAAAAGAAAATTGTGTTTTGTGTTCAGAGGTGTCAGTCAGATCCATCAATTAGCAGAACTTAGGAAAATGCAGTTTGTTGGTTTGTTTTGCCTCTATTTACCATCAAGATTAGAGTATTTATTCTTTGGTCTAGTTTGAATAAAATCATATTTTAAAACACCAGAATAGGTGGCTGAAGGAAAATCATGTTTTATAAACACACCTATGGAAACTATGTCCAAGTTTTGTTAGGTGGAGAGGAAATGACTCAGGGTGTCTTCAGGCAGCAATTTTTTGCTTCAGCTATTGAATACTGACATGAAGAGTAGATGGAAGATCAAAGGAGAAGTCATGCAGGTTAACTATGTCAATGTAACAATATGAACAAGGCAAGTGTCAATTTTCCTGCAAATAGGATTATAAAATGGCAGAGATTATTGAAATCTACACTTTAGCATCTGTTTTTTGCTATATCTATATGAATGTCCTGATTTGCAACTAGCCATAGGATGCTACCAGTGGTGAACTTAGTGGGAGAAACGTGACAATTCTCATCTTCAGCTAGGTAGAGATACATTTGGATTAGTATAGGCTTTTCTCAGGAAATATGCAAAAGATAATTTTCATTCCCTTTAAGCTAAATCTCACAGTTGAATTTTGCAGTAGATGTGGAGTCACCATCCCTGGAACTGTGTAGATGTGGTGCTTTGAGACATGATCTGGGGATCAGGGAGATGTTGGACAAAGGTTGGACTTGATGATCCTTTCCAATTTCAACAATTCTGTGATTCTATGATTCTAGTTATTTTTATTTTATTTGTAAGAAGGTAGTTAAAGGACTGCTGAAAAACACCAGACTGCTTTCTAATCTGACCATGGACAGTATAAATGGCAAATCTCCAATAGGGTATATTTTCATGATCCAGAATTTCTATAGGACCCTCTCAGGAAATACGCATTTTCTGTATCCTTCAATATACTTTTCCTGTCTATATTGGCCTAAATCAGTAGTATTGTGCAGAAAATGAACGTGGCTAACTGGAAGGACACACTAAAAAAAATTCTGTGTGTTAGCAAATAAAACTGATTGTAAATAGACACTAATTAGTTTTTGTTAGACCACAAACCCTTTAACTTGCTGTATTTCATAATGCTCCATTTGATTACATCTGGACTGCAGAGGTGCTTTCCTTAGCATAACTGCTATTGAGGATCTTTCCATGCAAACACTTTCACTGGCATCAACGTTTGTGGGTTTTTTTTTTTTCCCTGTGCCTCAAAATTCTGTCTTTTCTACTGAAAAACTTGAGTTTCATCCATCTTTACTGCAGCCCTTAATTAGGCACCTGACTACAGTTTGCAGATGACCAGCACTTCTAATTCCAAACACAAAACATACTCCAAGAAAAAAAAATCAAATGAATCAAACGCTTTCATAAAGTAGCTTTCTGAATTCCAATACAAATACTTAAAAAAAAATTGTGTATGTGTGTGCATATATATTTAATATATTGTACTGTAGATTATTTTTTCCAATCTTTTGCGTGATTTTTATTCTTCCTGTGGCTGATATTTAATATCAAGGACTTTGACAAATGCAGGACTCAAACTATTCAGTCACTTTTTCCTCCTTATGTGATGAAAAATATAGGTTCCTTGGCTCTTGATGGAAATTGACTGAGATAAATTCTCAAGTGTGCACTGAGAAGTTACAAAGCAGAAGGTGCAGGAGGTGGCTCTGGGCTGTGGGCTCCACCCGAGTGTAGCTGACATTGCAGTTGTACCAGACTCCTGGGCAACTGACTGCTTTAAATCATAGATTCTTGAGACAGACATGCTAAGCAATGCAGGGATGTGACACGTGACTTTACTGTCATTTTGCAAGGACAATCGGATCGTGGGCTGCATCAAGAGCAGTGTGGCCAGCAGGTCAAGGGAGGCGATTCTGCCGCTCTACTCCCCCCTCGTGAGACCCCACCTGGAGCACGGTGGCCAGTTCTGGAGCCCCTAGGACAAGAAAGAGCTGGACGTGCTGGAACGTGTCCAAAGGAGGGCCACGAGAATGATCAGAGGGCTGGAGCACCTCTCCTACGAGAATAGACTGAGAGAGTTGGGGTTGTTCAGTCTGGAGAAGAGAAGGCTCCGAGGGGACCTTATTGTGGCCTTTCAGTATCTTAAGGGGACCTACAAGAAAGCTGGGGAGTTGAGTAGTGTCTAGGGGGGGAATGGGTCAAAACCAGAGGGGGGTAGATTCAGAGTAGACGTTAGGAAGAAGTTCTCCCCCATGAGGATGGTGAAACACTGGCACAGGTTGCCCAGAGAGGTGGTGGAAGCCCCATCCCTGGAAATGTTGAAGGCCAGGCTGGCTGGGGCTGTGAGTAACCTGCTCTAGTGGGAGGTGTCCCTGCCCATGGCAGGGGGGTTGGAACTAGATGATCTTGAAGGTCCCTTCCAGCCCTGACAATTCTATGATTCTAAGACAGATTGAGGTAGCAATGAGGGTATAATGGCACAGGCTTCCAGGGCTGGGGCTGGAGCAGGCTGTGCCACCCGTAGCAGTGTTCCTCACTTGTGGTGGCAGCATGGCAGAAGAATAGTAGTTGCCACTGAGGCTTAAATGATCTAAAGCTACAGACTTCTGCATACAGTTTGACTTGCATTTGGTGAAAGGGTGTTTGAATTTAAAACAAAGCTGAATGTTTTTCTACTTGAGAACTTGAATTTCCTTCCTGAAATAGCAGCCCCGGCAGGGTGCACTGTTCCTTTCCCGACAGGCAGTTCCTATGGGTACTGTTTTGGTGGAGAGAAGGAGAAGATAGACTTAATCCTGTTTTACTTGTAAGCACTCTGGGGTTTGGGTTATATTCAGACAGTAACAGTGGTTAAAAAAGTGTTCTTTGTACTTCTTTCAACAGAATAAAATAGGAAAATTAAAAAATACATTCAAGTCTAAATAACACTTCTTGCTGTCATTGTTTCCAAAATGATTCTCTGCTAGGTAAGCCAATCTTAAACCCAAACAAATTCCAAACCACCCAAGCAAGAAAAAGAAACAAACATAAAACCTTCAAACAAACAAACAAATGGACCTCTCACACAAAGCAATCCAAACAGAATCTCTACCAAGAATTACTGTTTTATACAGCATTATTGTTGATCTTGCTAATAAACCTGAAAGTAAGTTTCATGCTCCGGCGGGGGGGATTGGACTAGATGATTTTTTGAGGTCCCTTCCAATCCCTGACATTCTGTGATTTTGTGAAATAGGCTCAGACTGATAAAAATGAAACCATATAACCATAAGCTCCAGTCACAGCAGTCCAGAAATTAGGTGTAACCATAGACACTAATGATAGTTAAAGAGCAGAAATACAAGAAGTAAATGTAATGTGTAATTTACATACAGAAATAGTCATATTTTTCTTTTACCTAGAGACGAGCTATTTTCTCTGAGTTTTTTGCTAGTACTATAAGCTGGCTGTAAGAAAAAAACTTAACACCACTCAAAAATAAAGTTTGCATTAAGTATCCCTAGCTGAAATACTGTTTGTAACAGCTAATTATGCTTGTCTTTCTTCCTCTGCTGCGGTATGATTACAGCTCATATGTCAGAAATTGAACTTTCTGATATTTATTAATACTTCTAAGTGATAAGCAAAAATTACCTATTGGAAAACATAATAACTACTTATACAAAGCAACTGCTCATCTCCACCACGAAGATGGATTTTAAGCACCAAATAGAGGGTTTTGTACTTTGGCTGTGCTGATGTTGAAGGCATCAGTTAAATTAGAATGCTTTGATATGTTAATTATTTATTGTTGTAAATTATGCATCCTCTAAAATCAAAGAGACACATAACCTATAATTTATTATTCATTTAGCACAAAAACTTGTCTTCATATAACGATTTCTGTGTTAGGTATGGAGTTCTGATTTGAAATAAAACCTTTTAATTTGGGCTACAGTTAAAACATAAGAGATTGAGGTTTTTCTGAAAATGATCTCTAAGACACAGTTTAACCCCTGCAACTTCTTTAATAAGCTTCTAAATTCACTAAGCAATGTACAGTTATGGACTCATTAGACATAGGCTAAAAGTGGCTCTAGTTTAATTTGTGTATCTGTTGTTAGAAGATTGGTGGGTGAAAGTGCAGTTTGTTATTGCAAGAACTCTGAAGAGCAGCTGCATATAATTTTCATATACAACAACTTTTGCAAGTCTTGAGTCATTTTTACTTTGCGGAGGAGGCTATGAAATTTTTGGACTGTGTCTGACTTGCTGTTTGAATTTGTTTTATAGTGTTTCAAATTTTTGAAGAAAATTACTGATTTTGAATCCAGACAAACCAAAGAAGATTCTGTGTTGCACGATTAGAAGCCATAGATATTTGTATAGCTGTAACAAAATAGTAAAGGTTTTCAACCCAAGTTTTCCTGTCCTCAATCTCCTTTTCTGTGCACTGTGCATTCTGTTGCTGTTTGAACTGCTGGGGCCTGGGCTGTGGGGCCCAAGCTGGAGCTGACCTATGGAGGAGTCACAACCCAGCAACAGGTTTTGGGCCCCAAGGCCCCAGAGACAGAACCTGGCCCAGCTGTGTGAGGAACCAACTGCCCCCAGGTGATCATGGTTGGGGTGGTGGGTGAGGCTACAGATATAACAACCAGAAACTGAATCAGTTTGAGAGAAGCAACAGAAGAGAAAAGAAGCAGCAAGGAGCTGATCAGTTTGAAAAGAGTTCCTGCAGGGGCCAGTTGGAGGAGCTTCTTGTTGGGGTCACTTGCTGAGCTCTCTCTCAGGGGTGTGTTCCCCCTTGGCTGATTCGAGACAGAGAAGAGCAAACAGATGAAGAATAAAAGATGAAGTTCTGCTGGGGGGATGTTGCTGAGTTTGGTGTTGGCCTGAAGAAGAAGAGAGCTAGCAGCACACTGTTGGAATGGGATGTAAAGTGAATGCAAATTCTTGGCTGATAAGATGTTGGAATTTCCTAGGGACTGCTTTATTGCTCTAGAAGACAGTAGAAGAAGGTACGATAGAGATTTTTTTTGTTTCTGACTAAAAGAAAAGGAACACAAAATGGTTCTGCGTGTGTAATACTTGTCTAAATAACATGTACTAAACACACTGTGTAGTCTTGGGGCCAGCAGAGAAACAGAGAGGTGTTCTATTGACTAATTTATCTGTTCATACTTCTAATGTTTTGTCACAGAAAAGAAATGGCACATTGCATAATATTTTAGTAGTCTGACTTTTAGTGTCAGTGAAGAAGCATAAGCAGAAATGCAGTAGAACACAGGTAATGAGGATGTTCAGAGGAGTTGTTTCGATTTTCTCATAATACTAAATGCCTGGGGATATTTCAGACTTGTTATAGTATTTAGAACTAGTATATAGTATATATAGGAAAATTTTTTGAAATTGCTCTGTATAGAACTGGGTGTATCAAAGGTCAAATCTTCATAGAAAAGAGTAAGAATCTTGTGCAAGAGCTGGTTTTGGAGAGGTGCCCAGTTCAGCAAGGGTGTGACACCCTCCTTTGATCGGGCCAGCAGACCTTTTGTCCTTTGCGTTGTAACGAGGTTGTAGCACATTAAGAATAGGAGTGAAAAACAAATCATAGAATGGTCAGGGTTGGAAGGGACCTTAAAGATCATCTAGGTCCAACCCCCCTGCCATGGGCAGGGACACCTCCCACTAGAGCAGGTTACTCACAGCCCTATCCAGCCTGACCTTAAAAATGTCCAGGGATGGGGCTTCCAGCACCTCTCTGGGCAACCTGTGCCAGTGTCTCACCATCCTCATGGGGAAGAACTTCTTCCTAATGTCTAATCTGAATCTCCCCACCTCTAGTTTTGACCCATTCCCCCTTGTCCTACCACTACCTGACATCCTAAAAAGTCCCTCCCCAGCTTTCTTGTAGGTCCCCTTAAGATACTGGAAGGCCACAATAAGGTCCCCTCGGAGCCTTCTCTTCTCCAGACTGAACAGCCCCAACTCTCTCAGTCTGTCCTCATAGGAGAGGTGCTCCAGCTCTCTGATCATCCTCGTGGCCCTCCTTTGGACACATTCCAGCACGTCCAGATCTTTCTTGTCCTAGGGGCTCCAGAACTGGACGCAGTGCTCCAGGTGGGGTCTCACGAGGGTGGAGTAGAGGGGGAGAATCCCTTGACCTGCTGGCCACACTGCTCTTGATGCAGCCCCGGATCCCATTGGCTTTCTGGGCTGCAAGTGTCCACTGACGACTCATGTTGAGCTTCTCATCCATGGGTCCCTCTGGATGGATCCCT
>VYZX01020183.1:116018-128305 GCA_013401335.1 Brachypteracias leptosomus
TCCTTATACACCCCCCATCCCAGCTGTCCTTTCTTCCACTCCTCATAAAGTTTCTGTGTGTGTGACAGTGTGTCCAGGAGCTCTCTGCTCATCCAGGCAGGTCTCCCAGCACTCTTTCCTGCCTTCCTCTTTGTCGGGATACTTTGCTCCTGGACACAGAGAAGGTGATCCTTGAATACTGACCAGCTGTCCTGGGCCCCCTTTCCCTCTAGGGCTTTGTCCCACGGTACTTTGGTCAGCAGATCTCTGAAGTGCTCAAAGTCTGCACGCCTAAAGTCCAGGGTCTTAAGCTTAGAATACATCCTCCTAGTTGCCCTGAGGATCTTGAATTCTAGAGCTTCATGGTCACTGCAGCCAAGGTTATCCCTGAGCCTCACGTTGGTCACCAGCCCTTCCCTGTTGGTGAGAACAAGGTCCAGCATAGCACCTTTAATCCACTATTATAAATGCCAAATTCACTATTGACAACCTGATTAGATTAAATGGGCCTGAAGCTCAAGAGATGAGGAAAGTGTAAGCAGTTGAATTTATTTTCTATACTCCTGCTCCAGGCAAAAATAGTGGAAAACACCATGGGCAAAATGGACATGCATCTTTTAGGGTTCCTGTGGAAGGATTCTTGCATGGGTGAGGAAGGTACCTTCTTATATGTTAAACATGCAAGACTCATGGCACTTGTAAATAAAAATGGAAGAAATGTTTGGTAACAATACAGTTATTGTAACAAATTCTGCGTTCCTTGTAGTTTTGCTTCTAAGATGAAGCAATGCTGGTTTTTTTTTTCTGCCATAAACCTCTTTAAAGCTTCTTGTGTGCATCTTGGTATTGCACACTGATTTTGTTGAAGAGAAAAATGATCCAAAATAAGAGTTTTTCAATAGTTGTTGCAAACTCAGCAGGGGAGCCAAGGTCTGTCAGCTCTGTTCTGCATGTGAAATATTTTGAATAGCTCCAGAGCACAGCTAATGTTTCTAAGGCTTCCTTAAGGAAAGGTCAATGCAAACTACAAGAATCTGTAGGCAGTAAGTCAAAATAATAGAAAAAAGTATATTCTTCCACCTGTTTGGCTATGTTAACAAGCTCAGCTATTCAGTGCTTATAATGGTCGGTGTCAAAATAAGAATATAGTCAACCATCTTGTAGAGATAATGCAAGCTTTTATATACATAAATGTGAGCTCTCTGTGTATGTATACATGTATGTTTTGGTATAGTTTTCTTTTTGTGTTCTTTTGTTTCAGTTAGCAATTGCTTTTTCCTTTCCCTTAAGTAGATTTTCCTGTAACTGGTTGATCTTAGAAACAAGATTTTTTTTTTTTTTTTTTTTTTTTTAATGAATTTCTGTTGTTCCTGGTGTTCTGTTTGCTTAATTATTGTTAAAGCAGCTGTTTAAGATTGGTGCATACTCCCTTATTTTTTTTGGTGGTGTTGAACTCACATCTCCCTGAATATAATGCTGCAAAAAGAAATCAGTGTCATCAAACCATTTTTCCTATCATTTCATATAACAAAAGATAATAATCTAGGACTGTATTCTCTGTAGTATAAATCTTTATAATGTTAAACCTTAATATTTATTACATGTTCCATCTTGCTGCTGACATTCCTATTATTGCTTCGCTTAGCAAGGCAGAGATGGTACTTCTGTTCTTTATAGTGCTAGAAAAGATTGAAAAAACTCTTTGTGCACAAATCACAAGAAAGCATAACTTATCTATTACAGAGCAAGAAGATTAAATACATGGCCATAAACTCCTTGCAATCATGGTGACTGAGTAGAGGTTTCTTCTGATTGCTTTAATAAATCCTTTAAGTATGCTTTCAATCTCTCCACGATTCCTGACAAAGCTTGTGTGCTGTTGTTGTGCATCTGCCTACATCTAAAGTTCCGGGTATGAATATTTTATATGGCTTATCAGTGCATTTGTGTCACTGGTTCAGAAGAGGCTGGCATACCATTTGTTAGTGCTTGTTAACGCTGTACCAGGCAGAAAAAAAAGGGGATATGCAGTTTTAGAATCTAGTCTCTTGTTTCCCTTTATAGAAGATATAAAACATCATAACGATTGTGAATGATTTATGAGGTGATTACATTTCACTGATTTTGAGACTTTGGTCCATTAGCAAAATAATTTTGAGAACTTGTCTTAGCTTCCTGTATGCAGTGCTCAAAGGACTAGGTCAATGATACTGCAAGAGAGCAGGAGTGAAATGGTATACTGGGAAACCTGCTCTAACTGCTCAATTGCTTTTCTGCTGTAGGAAACTGAAGCTGAATATGGTGTCCTTGTGAGAATAGGCTCTTCGGCCATGTTTACATTTGAGTTTTTCCTTTTTTAGTTATTTACAGTTATTTAGACATTCTCTACTAGGTTTGTCTAAATCACCACCACTAGTCAGTTGAGTACTAGTAAGCGTTGAATTATCAGTCTGTAAGAGTAAGTAAAATGCTTTCCATATAGTGGCTCATTTCCATGCTGGCAAACAGCATTTGCACATCTCCATACAAACACTCCTTTATTCACAGAGGGATGTGTTTTGGTGGAAGATGGAAAATTAAGTCTATTCAAAAGGGTTTGTAATGATAGGACCAGGAGTAATGGTTTTAAGCTAGGAAAGGATAGATTTAGACTGGATATTAGAAAAAAGATCTTTCATATGAGGGTGATAGATCAGTGGAATGGGCTGCCCAGAGAGGGGGTGGAGGCCCCATCCCTGGAGTCATTCAAGGTCAGGTTTGATGGGGCTCTGAGCAGCCTGCCCTAGGTAGAGATGTCCCTGCTTGTGTAGGGAGGTTGGACAAGATGACCTCTAGAGGTCCCTTCCAGCCTGAAACATTCTATGATTCTATGGTGTATTGTTGTGTGTATTTTTTCTTTTGGATGGAGCGAGAGGCATATCCTAATGACAGAACCATGGCTATTTTTGAGTTCTCATTTTTTGTTCCACCAGGAAGGAGCTGTAGCTTGTATCCCATTGTGTTTAAAAGCTGACAGCAATAAAAAAACAACCTGTGAATGTTAGGTACAAATGAGTAATGAAGTAAAATGGAATTTGTTTGGTGTCTGTTTTGGATTCATTTTCAGGAATACTTTATCTGAATGAGCTTATAGCCAGGATCGTTTGCAGAACAACGTATTTTAAGTCAATAATAGCAAATACAGAATACAAATTTTTGGACTCCTAGGTGAGACTGTTTTCAAAATGTATTTAGTGGGTTAAGATCTCTGGGGACAACATGATTAATTTTTTTTTTTCCATTATAGATCCTGTAGTATATGTCTGTAAAATAATTTCATTTAGGCTAAAGAGATTTTGAAAATAAAGCAATAAACATTAAAGCAGAAAATGCAACTAAAGAGTGTAATGCTACAAGAGAAGAAACCAATGTATGAAAACTGCAAATATATCTGGGTACATGATTGAATTGGGTTCAATAGTTCAATGAGAACATTACCTAGCTATCTACATTTGATGATGTAATTATATTTGCTGATGCCTGCTTTCAGCACATGTAGATAACAGATCCGTGCAACTTCTTTAAGACAAGTTTTGGGGGTTTTTTTAACCTATCATTATTTGCTTTCGCAGGAAATAGTTTCCAGAAGAAATCTGATTTGAGATTTCATAAGCTTGTAAAAAGGATGATGATGCATTTGGTAATTAGAGCTAGAACAGGCCTGCTCGTTTTCAGTATCTTAGAGAAAGCCACTCACCGAGTTGTCAGTGATTGCATTAGTTCCTCAGGTCTGTGTTTTAAGACCATTTTTGATAAAATGTGAACCAGTTTCTTCACTGCAGTTTTATTTGTTGAGGCATTTGTGCAGAATGTGTTTATTCCTCTTTTTTTCGGAGAATTAATGTATATTCCAAATATTGAAAATTAAGTCGAATAAATAAGGTATTAGCTTCTTATACTTTCTGTATCCTCAGAAATGAGCTATTAATGTTTCAAAATAGGATGGAGAATTGTCTCTTTTAATGTGGCCATGATTTCAGTCCAACTGAGATAGCACTTAGATGTTGAAGAGCACTTACACAAATATCATGTTAGGAACACTAAATTTGTATTTCTTTCCTCCAAAAAAGAAAGCAGGTATATGCAGTGCTCTGATAATAAGACATGTGTCTAAATATTTTGGTGAATATCATCAAGTCACTGAAGATTTTTGTGAATTTAGAACTATGAAGATGATACTTTCTGATTTTCACAATGGAGTGAAGTATCTGGGATAGCATAAGATAAGATAACATATAATAAAAGGAGTGTATAGATTCCTTGGATTTTTGTTAGTAAAAGCCAATAATAATAATAGCTAAGGTCTCACAATGATTCATGACACTAACAATGCAGATAAAAATATTTCTCTTGATAATTAATTTTACTCCTTTTGAAATATATTGGCTTATGAAATTTGTAAACTTTTTTGCAAGGGGATTAAGTGTTTGTGGGAATTTTGTTTTTGTTTCTTCCACTAGGAGTTTAAAATTCAACGTGCAATCACAAACCATGTTTCACATGTTCAGATTCTTGGAAATGGTTCTTGAAACTGAGAAATGCAGAAATTACTTAAGTCAATTACTTATCAAGTCAATTAATGGAATAAAGTCATCACTATTAGAATACATTGTCTCATCCCCTGAAGTCTGTTGTTATCTCCAGGTTTTAATGTCGTTTCATGACTAGTTCTAAATCCACAGTTCAGTATTTGACATGCCTTCTCAGCCAAAAACTGATTGAGGGCCAAACCATCTCACCTAAAGGATCTTGATAAAGCAAGAAAGGTGGTTTCAGGTTGACTCTTTAGACTGCCCACATGAACGGGGGGGACTCTGCACCTGCAGCACAGGGGAAGAGCTGCTGCGTCCTGCTGCTCCAGATGGCCAAGGCTTTATTGCTCTGGAGAAGAGCTGTTCTTTTCCATTCTCACTGAAGCAAAATTTCCCCCTGCATCTCCTCATTCCACTTCTTCAGTATTTCTGCTAGACCCATGATCTCATTGATTTGCTTCCCACATTGTTTCCTAAGGCTGTTCCATGCATTTGAAGACTGGCCTTTTCATCCCTGGACTCTCTTTTCTTCCAGTAAGGCTTACACAGGGCTGTCGTTTCGTATTCAGTGATCACTCCAGCTGGTGACTTTCAGACTGATTTCTTTGTAACAAAGCCTAGAATTTTTCACTGGGATACTGTCAGCTCTAATATAGAACTATTTTATTTGTTTCCTATTACTAATGAGTTAGACCTTGATAATTGCACCAAAAGAGTGTTTGTGGTGTAGTTGGAAGTGTTTTTTTAAGAGCTGATATTTTTCAGAGTCAATGAAAACTGAATTTAATGCCCTGTGTCTGCAGATTTAACAGCTGGGTGGATGTGTGCACGTTGTAATGCTTATAAACATTCTCCAAAGAGAAAAACATTGGTTCTGATATGTCTAAGCATGCAAAGTAATATTAGTTTGCTTAATTTTTTTAATTGAAACTTTCTGTATTGGTCAGATGTTTTGGCTGGTGCAGATAGTGCTTTGATAAGTGAATACAGAAAGCTAGAAGCAGCCCAAACTAGGTTTTCCACCTTTGTGAAAATAATATAATACAAGCATATAAGGAGAATGATACGTATTGAATATAGCTCCGTGAAAATGTCCAGGACAAGAATTTCTCAATGATTTCTGTATCAGAAGAGCATTCCTGTATTGGAGTGGTTGAGAATACCACTGCTACTAACAAAAACCCCAGGATGTCATTCTTTGTCCATTCATTATTTTGTTGTAGAACTCACAATACTTGAGATCATGTAACTGCAGTTCTTGGCTTGAGTAAGAAAACACTTGAGATCTGTGCTTATGCTGGAAAAGTTTGAAACCATGAACTTTAAGTTCCAAGCCTAGAAATTAACAGAAAGAAGGAAAGTGAGCCTAATAATATTTGTGTCCTCAAACCTGTTTTGGCATTCTAGAAATTTTATTCTGCTTGATAGGTAACCATAGGTAGATGGTTAAGACAGCTGTTTGGGTATCTACTCTCTAGGATTTATTTCTATTTGAAAGAAAGTATTTGTGGTAAAAAAGGGAACCAATAGCTTCATGCCCTAAAGAATAATGGGGAGGAAAAGGAGGGCAGATGGGTACATGAAATAATAATAGGACATAATTTCTCCTGTTGGAACCATCATTTTATGATAATGCCAATTTAATGTATAGAAGCCTAACAGGTTTTAACTGTGGTGGTTGATTCCATAAAACTGAGGAAGTGGTTAAAAGGAAGGGAAAGATTTCTGTTTCTGAATGTCAACAAAATCCTTGCTATGTTGAGAAAAGAGTGTTGCGTGGAATAATGTAAAGGGTAGAGAAACTGGAGCTGTTTTGTTGCTAAATGACTTCCACCAACCAAAGCAGTTAATGACACCAAACTTTTCTCACTGGAGTACATGAAATGATTGGCATATGGCAGTAATTGTACTGGGGTATTTTCATCTGCAGGGTGTGGATGTGTGGTATGCAGGGAAAAGAGCACAGCACTAGGTCAGAAACTGATAAACCTCATCTAGTCTGAGACTTAACTGGGAGATGATGGGGAAAAAAAAGTGATGTGCTGGGCTGAAAAACATCTTTGATACAAATAAGGTGGAAGTTGTAATAATAGGAAAATATAGGTTGTCAGTTATCCTTTTAAAGTAGGGACAATGGGAAAAGCAATCACCAATGGAATGTTGGAATTAGGAAAAATTATTGCAGCAGTTAATTTGGCAGTATTACTGTCTAGTGACCTACCATGGGTATCCATTCTGTCTGTTCAGACCAGATGAGATGACAGTATGTCAGTCTTGTCTAGTCACAGCCAAACCACATGCACAGCTTCATAATGTGTATCATAATACCTTTTTTCACCTGGGGATAATTTTACAGTATTTCACTCAAAGATTCATATAAAACCATCTATTGCTTACTCTCCTATATGTTGCTTCAGAAATGTCACCTAAATTTGTATGTGTTATTCAGATTTAGTGTATGTTGTTTTAATTGTACCTGTAGGAAAAGAGATTTCTAGCAGGAATACTTCCAGCAGTCCTTTTCATGAGCAATGCTGGTTCAACAAATTTTTTAGTCAACTCTGGAAATGAAGCTCCCCTCAGAGAAACTGCAGGCAGCATGCATCTTACCTTGAGTCTGGCAGTCCTACTGGACAGCTGCACTGACAAAGCTAGGTTAGCCTGGATAGCCCCTGGATTAATTAGTTTCCCTTCTCTTGGGTAAACTGAGCCTAGAGCATCTTCCTTTTTTTAAACAACCTCATTTTAAAAGGATTTCCTGGTTTTGTTTACCTGAGAAACATTGCTGTGATGGCGTATGGGACACAAATTACTAGGAAATTAAATATGTTTTGTATTTTACTATGTGTTAGATCATAGGCATGCTTATTAGCTGTGTAACCTTATAGTAACAGTAACATGCTCTACAAGTTATATTGGGACTTACATGCAGTGAAATACCTCTTTGTTCACCCACCCTTTCCTCCCTGATCCAGCCTTGCTCCTTAACATCATGACTTGAATTTCATTTGGGTCTGATTTCTACAGTATGACTAGTGAAGAGGGTCCCAACCAGCCAATAGTAAGAATAGACAGCTTGCATCTATAATGTTATAAATAGAAACTAAAAAATAGTTTGATTGGATGCTGCTGCCCTTACTCTGAAAAAAACTCTTGTCTTAAGTGGGGATTCAATACATGAAAGATGCAGAATGGAGCTTTTGGGTGAAGTAGTTTTGTTACTGGTTTGCCTCCAATATAACTGTGTTTAATCCATCTGATTTGGTTTTGTGTTGGGTTTTTTTGTTGAAATATTTATGAATGAGGAAATACTTCATACAAATATAGAAAAAAATGTTTGGCAGAACCAGTATTTATTTGTTGGTCAGAAATGGAGGAGGAGGATATAGGGAGAAAGTGAAATTCAATTTCACAGTATTAGTGAGCATACAATACTTAATTCTTTTCGGTTATTTCTTAGCTGCACTGCAGGAAAATTTTCTTTCCTTTGATTTAAAAAAAAAAAATCATTTACGATATTGGTAGATAATGTATTATTTTTTCCAAATTTAGCAGTTATTCCATTGTCTAGGCTTCCATTTATGAAAGTTGACTCCCATTAGCCACTCCTCCATAATGGCTTGTGGGGAGATTGAACAGAAAACCAAACTAATGCAACCATTTTTCAGTCTCATAAAATGATTAAAGCTGATGTAAAAGGACTCATTAAAATTGAAAACATCAGGATCATTAAAAAGCCATTAAACTACCTCACTCCTCTGATTTATTTTATAATAACCTTATTTGGTCAGTGTTTTAAAGTGGCAGAATCCCATCTTTTGTCTCTAATTCCTGGCAGTACCCTCAGCATGCAGCAGGAGGACATGTTCATGATGTCTCCATTCTTTGCAGGTTGTCTTTTAACTCTTCAACCTGTGCAGTTCCAGCTACTGCAGTCACTTTGGCCATATGATTAAGTTCAACCATGGATAGCCCAGTTGAAATCTGCACAACTGGTTGCCCACTTCAAAACTAACTTTCAGAGAATGAGGATCTCTTCAAGTAACCTACACTGGACTCTACCATTTTCTTAATGTATGATATTTAATTCCAAGTGCTTTGATTAAAAATTACGTCAGAATTTTAAGCGGTGTTTTCTGGAAAAGCTAAAATTGAGATGCTTTGAAGCATACTTTAGCTCCTACAAACCCCAAATTTTCTTTAACCCAACATAGCAATGGAAATCCCAGGCCATGGGGAAAAAAGAGACCTTTATCATAGTTCTCATTTGATCTTGGCCCTTGTTACTTAATGACTTGTATTTATAATTAACTTTAAATATAGCTGCTGTCCCATGGAGTTCATTGAAGCTCTTCATGTACTTAATAAGCAAGCATATTTATACTTTTTATGTGTAGAACTAGACTTTTCAAAAGGGCTTTTTATCTTTATGAAAAGGCTCTTAATTTCAGCAAAAAAGAATTAAAAAAAAAATCTTGCTTCCTTTTCTCGAAGGAGGCTTGCTATTACTTTTGAAAAAATGCTGAAAATTAGTGAAAATTAATTATTTTGGAAAGACTGTGCTCAAATTACTGACAGATCTGCCATTCACACCAAGAGGAATAAAACCAAGCTACCTGCTTATATAAACATCTTCTGATGGACTTGTGCATGAACTGTTAATTCTGAAAAGCATATCTTCAGAAAAAGTGAGAGGAGTTTCAGAAAATACCATCTTGACCAAAAATCTCATGAAAACTTATGTTTAATGTAAGCATGTAATTTTAAAAGTCATAAATAAACCCACACATTTCCAAGAGTATCTCCAGTTTGCCTCCCAGGCTACTCTACTAGATGCACTGTGCTGAGTTTGCTGTTAGTATAACCAGGAGTAGGTTTAATTCCAGGGTAGCCACATTTAAGGCTTCTTGGCTGGGTATGGTTGGAGACCACTCTATTTGCACTTTGGCTACACTTCCACAGTTTATGGTTTTAAAAGGGTGATTTGATAATCACTCTCATCTTATTCAGAAGTTCAAAGTTTGTAAGTAGATAATTCTTGCAATGATTAATTTTTAGCGTCCATCTCGGGCTTTAGGAACAAGATATTTGAAAATTTTCCTCATTTTTCATAAAAAGATGACAGATGCTTAGGCCCATTCTTTAGATTTCTAATTCTTTCACTGTTAAGAAGACTATTTTTTAATCATACATGCACTTGATGCAGTGTACCAGTACTTTCTTTTATACTACAGTTTTCATTTTACCAACATGGAGCATTGTTTTGACAATACTTCTGAAGTTTTTTTGCATTGTGACTGTGTTGAAGCATCTAAATTGAGCAGTCACATTAAAACTAATTATTTTGAATCATACATTATATTATGGACTGAGTTTTATGTTTTAAATGTTTTCCTGTAATTTCTTCTAACAACTACTATCAAGAAAAAGAGGAGTGGATGTGGTCATGTTTCAAATTAAGGAATTCAGTGCAAGCTAGGTGCTTGTCTAAGATGGTTTCTCAGAAAAGAGTGTAGAGGTTGGACCACCCAGCAAGCAGCTGTTAATTGTCATTTTCCATCTAAGCATCTCTAGATGTATATTCCTAAGAGTCTATTTGGAAATGAAAAGGTTACTTAGAGGCTGTAACTCTAGCACTCAATAGCAGTAGAAAGTCTTTCCTGCTTCAAAAGGGAATGTGGCAGAGGAGCTGCATTTGAGAAATACTTGGCAGAAGGTCTGCAGATCTGCTTCTCTTGTTCTGTAAGGAAAGTGGTAGGGATTTTATAGAAAGTTAATCTTTAATGTGCTTTGTATGCCATGATCCTAATAGAACACAGGGTGTAATTCCTGGGTGCTTCTCTAATACTCCTCAAATCTGCTGGAAAAGCTAGATGAAAAAGTAAGGTTTGAGGCTTACTGTTAATAGAAGAATTCACCGAATTCACCCATGTAAAGCAGTGTAGGGATAGCTTAGATCTAACATTTTGGGACTGTACCAGATGACTTACCAAACCTACAGCTGATCCCTGGCAGTTTTCTGTACGATCTGCTTTCCTTTCTGTGAAACAGTCAAACATACTATTGCNCTCAGAAATGGGATGGCCTGAGGCTAAGTCCATGTTCAGTAAAACAAAATTCTCAGACATTCGAATCTGAGATTTGCAGGGGCAGAAATTAAACCAAAATACAAGAGAGAACTTGAAAGCTGAACCTGCCTGAACAGTGCTCAAATTTTAGTCTTTCTCAAAGTTACTGATGTTTGAAAATAGGAGGAGTGAGCAAAAAGCACTAGTATGGTGACATCCTGGTAACATCCACAGTGTGTGTGTCAAACACGCCTGTGGAAAAGACAGGTAACTTTATAAAGATTAAACTTTATAGAGATTGAACCTAGTACAAAGACATATGATGACATATAGAAAACCTGGTTGAATGTCCTTTCGGCTTGTGACCCAGGAGTATAAAGCCGTACAGCCTCTTGGATTTTGGAGACGGGTTCCTGTTCAGAGAGCAAGCAGCAAATGCTCTGCTTCATTTAGGACTGTTTCTATCTCTCCAGAGATACTCAGTTTTGAGTTGGCAAACTGTTTTTTCATAGATTTTATTTATAGCATATTAGAATAATCCATAATCTTGTGTCAGTTAGTATTACAGCTTAGTATTAGATTATAGGTTTGAGAAGAAAGCTGCAATAGTGTTGCTGCGGAAGAGTTCATCTCTCCTCCATTCTGCAGAATAGTCCCTGGCTCTCATCATTAATGGTGTTTGTTATAATAAATTAGAGAGGAAAAGAGAGATCAAAGAGTATCTTTGCATTGGACATGTTAGTTGTACATTTGACTGATAAGGGTAATGGATTATTTTTTTGCAAGACTGTCAACATGAAAAATTGATGAGCTTTGTAACAAATGATATTAAGCACCTCTTCTGCCCTTCGTGAAAATTGAAGTAGCTGCTTTTCCTGTGCCCA
This sequence comes from Brachypteracias leptosomus, assembly GCA_013401335.1. NCBI lineage: Eukaryota > Metazoa > Chordata > Aves > Coraciiformes > Brachypteraciidae > Brachypteracias > Brachypteracias leptosomus. The sequence goes on from VYZX01020183.1 coordinate 127,521, forward strand.
GCACAATGCACGATGGGCAAAAGAAAAGATTTATTTTTATGCCAACTTGTGTCAGCATACTGAAGGAATATATGCAGGATCATAAATGGCATAGCCATAAAGGTGAGGTTCTAATTTAGTTCCCCATTTTTCTTTCAGCTTAGTTTTCCTTTGCCAAGAGGCAAAAAAATTACTGAGTTATACTACATTCACCTCACGCTGGTCTTCTATCAAACAGAATATCAGTGGAACACCTCCACAGAGCTCTCTACATGAAATTGTCCTTTTGTATGTCTCATAATCGGCTGCAATGTGACCAAGCATCTGGTGGTGACAAGCAGACGTCTTTGATTTATTGGCTAATATCACTGCTTGTTAGTGGATGGTTGAGCAGGAGACTAAAAGAGCATAAAATCAGAAAGAATAAATTATGAAGGCACCGAACTGTGGCATTACAAACCCCTCCTTGTCACAGCTGTGACATCTCCCAGGAAATGTGGGATGAGAGAGACATTCCCTCTTCAAAGACAGTGGCCAATGTCTTCTGATTTTGAATAAAATAAAAAAACAAGCAGCCCACATCCACCAACATCTTACCTAAAGGGAATAGTGTTTTTTCCTGCTTAAGTAATCTGCATCAAAACGTTGCATCTGCTTGAAACTGAGTTGATTAACATCTAATTCAGAAGTTTGGGGAACCTGAAAGATGCTGGAGGATTAGAAGGATATCTCACTGTGAGTGGAGATCTATGGTTTCCTTTAAATGTCATCCAAGAATTGGATCAGAACCCACCCACACTATGAAA
>VYZX01020183.1:128544-257848 GCA_013401335.1 Brachypteracias leptosomus
GACTGCCATAGGTGAGTGCTTCTTAAAACAAAAGCTACGTGTCAATCATTTAGTACTAGGGAATCAAATAGACATTTTTTGTCCAGTGTCACTATGGTGAGAATTCATGCCACGCTACTGATAAAGCTGTCATTTCACTACGAACCGCTTCTGGCTGGAGCTATGGTTGAAACATGATTTGTTAGAATATTGAATATATATGTATTTTAATAGCAATGTGTTCGTATGCTCACATGTTCTGCCTACTGAATAACCATGGATGGTAGTTAATTTCCCAATTAACTGAATGGCAACTGCTGGCTGCACTTGTGTTAACATCACAACACAAATTCTCTTCTAGATGTCATTGTCCTCCTGGCTGTACTGCTCAGAAATGGGNACATGTTAGTTGTACATTTGACTGATAAGGGTAATGGATTATTTTTTTGCAAGACTGTCAACATGAAAAATTGATGAGCTTTGTAACAAATGATATTAAGCACCTCTTCTGCCCTTCGTGAAAATTGAAGTAGCTGCTTTTCCTGTGCCCAGCACAATGCACGATGGGCAAAAGAAAAGATTTATTTTTATGCCAACTTGTGTCAGCATACTGAAGGAATATATGCAGGATCATAAATGGCATAGCCATAAAGGTGAGGTTCTAATTTAGTTCCCCAGTTTTCTTTCAGCTTAGTTTTCCTTTGCCAAGAGGCAAAAAAATTACTGAGTTATACTACATTCACCTCACGCTGGTCTTCTATCAAACAGAATATCAGTGGAACACCTCCACAGAGCTCTCTACATGAAATTGTCCTTTTGTATGTCTCATAATCGGCTGCAATGTGACCAAGCATCTGGTGGTGACAAGCAGACGTCTTTGATTTATTGGCTAATATCACTGCTTGTTAGTGGATGGTTGAGCAGGAGACTAAAAGAGCATAAAATCAGAAAGAATAAATTATGAAGGCACCGAACTGTGGCATTACAAACCCCTCCTTGTCACAGCTGTGACATCTCCCAGGAAATGTGGGATGAGAGAGACATTCCCTCTTCAAAGACAGTGGCCAATGTCTTCTGATTTTGAATAAAATAAAAAAACAAGCAGCCCACATCCACCAACATCTTACCTAAAGGGAATAGTGTTTTTTCCTGCTTAAGTAATCTGCATCAAAACGTTGTATCTGCTTGAAACTGAGTTGATTAACATCTAATTCAGAAATTTGGGGAACCTGAAAGATGCTGGAGGATTAGAAGGATATCTCACTGTGAGTGGAGATCTATGGTTTCCTTTAAATGTCATCCAAGAATTGGATCAGAACCCACCCACACTATGAAAGCTAGGCTTAAGGTTCTGCTGTTCACTTTTACCATGAGCACTCTTGCTAGGCAGGAAAGCATGCACAGTCCCCATTGTGCCTTGTCCCAGCTTATGCATGGGTAGGAGGGGAATGAGCTTTGCAGTCCATGATGTGTTCTGTTTTACAAACAGCATGCAGGTAACTAACAGGTTTATTCTGCATTGCAAAGATTCTTTGTGAACTTGACAGGAGGTTTGTAATGATGTAGGTATGCAAACACATGACAAAAGGTCCCAGCCTTTTAAGAGTCTGCAGGAATCTTAACTTGCCATTTTTTATCCCCTTTTATGGAGTGAATACATACCAAATTAAACAGTGTATGTGTCTGAACCCAACATTTCTGTCAGTCCTTTAGGGTAGAAATGCAATAGAACTCAACTATTATTCATTGCTGACAATTATTTTGAGCTGCAGAGCAGTGATAATTGTGACTACCTATGATGTCAAATAAACATTATATATATCTGTTTATTCAATAAATCAGCTTGAAGCATGAAGGGAAGAAGATACTATTCCACTCCTGTGCAGTGAGGAGATGTTAAACTGACTAATGGCAACAAGCCATGTAGTGATTCAGTAAGAAGCCAGTTAAGAATTATAATAACTTCAAGGAATAATTATGGTCCCTAGCATATGTAATTGACAGGTGTGTGTCAAAATATTTATGTGAATATTTTTGTCCTCAAGTGATGAACTAAGAACCAGTTCAAATGTGAAAGTAAGAAAGTTTGTGTATGGTTCTACTGACAAGGTTAATTTTAGTATTTCAATTAAAATGCGGTGGGAGTTCTTGCGGTTCCCTGTTACCTATTCGATGGTAGATAAGCTTTGGCCATAATGAGGAGATATTCCTTGGACTCTTAATGAGCAGCACCACTAACTGGTTATGACTTACTGAGAAGTAGAAGGAAACTTTTAAGGGTGCCCATTGGAACTGTTTTGCTACTGTGGTTATCTGAGGGTATTAGCCTTGAGCAGATTCTAGGAACTGCAGAAAGAGGCTGCACAATTAAAAAGGCAGGAATGAGCAAAGTAGGAGCTCTTGGTAGAGGGAAAGAGGAGCACAGGCTAATGACAGGAGACCCTCAGGCAGAAGTAAGCCAATATGGCACTACATAGCAGTTCCATCAGAATGCCCTAAACCCATTTGTTCAGGAATTTCACTTTACAAGGGGAAAGAAAACAGGAATTCTAGGAAGAAAGGGTTTCTGGCTTTTTTAACTATTTGCTAAATTCAGGAAGAAATTCTTCATAATAGTCATGATCAAAAATGTAGTCTGAAGGTATTTTCTATATAACATCACAGGTAATAAACTTTGTCTCATACTAAGAGAAATGTAGACGGGGCACTTGATAAGAGACAGTTGGGAAGGGTGAAGTCGTGATGCTTAGTGTTTCAATATATTTCTCTGAGTAGTCTTTTAATTTCATATTCTTTTTTCAAGTGAGAGCTGTTCTGCCTAATGGATTTGAATGTACTGAAGAGATTTGAAAGGATTTCCTTCATGTTCACTTTATTTCTGAAGCAGTTCAGCCTGTTTCTGCTTGGAGTAACAAAATGGAACAAAGAGAAAAATCTCCATAAAATATGCATACAATTTTAAATAATGAGTTCCAAAAATCTCTCTTATAAATAAGAACTACTGATCAAATCCTTGTGTGGATTTTCAGAAGGTAGAAAAGCATCACACCTTGAGACAGAATTCTGTTGTTTGTTAGGCAGTAGCTGTGTGTCATTCAAGACATTTCTGGGAGTGAAAGACATTGAAAATTCACATATATAGAGAATCTTGAAAGACGAATTAGATGCAAGATAGTCTATTAATAGAAAACATGAAAATAAATACCAGCCAAAACAAGTGCTTCATTCAGAGTGTTGAAAAAATCAGCTTGTCAAAATTGTCACAGGCACCAGGATGTTAGTGAATAGATTTTACTTTCTCTGAAGTGTTTCTCCTTGCAGTAGCAAAAAGAAGGGGAAAAAACCCTCTAAAAATAACAGGCTTAGAAAAAAGAATATATCTAAGAGATGAGACTTGAATTTCCAAGATGTGCCACCTGTAAAATAAGAGAGGTCTTTCATTTAAGAATATAGAACTTGGGAGATCTAAACTTAGTGTGCAGTCCCACCAAAGACTTCATAGAACCTGGGCAGGGTGCTTCCCTGTTTCTTGGTTCACCAGTCATACAATGGGAGTTATAACTGAATTATCACTTCATGCAGATTTATTTTTGGTTTTACCATCTCTACAGCTGTTTGCTGGAAATGTTTCACAAAGAAAATACAGCTCCACTTATATTCTTACACTGGTCTAGGTCTTATAAATGCTTTGTGATTTATAACTTTTAAGGATTAATGGTTTGAAATGCACATTCAATGAAATGTCTTTGAACAATTAAAAGGAATAGTTGATTTTAAACAAAACACATACTTTACTTAAATATCTAGTTATTTATTTTGAAGTATTAGAAAGAAGTTTTGCTTGCTTGTAGGAAATAAATAGAATGTATGTTTCTAAAGTTTAAAGCCAGTATTTATCTTGAGAATTCTAGCCTGTTTTACTATCTGGGGATAATAATATTGTTTTATCCTGGCAATTAGTTTTCATCGTCTGCTCCTGATCAGATTCTGTTTTCCAAAGGTGTCCATAAAGAGGTGGTGGTGACACAAAGAGCTAACTCTGTGGTTAATGTTAAGATTTTGGTTTGATCACCTGGATTGCATTGGCGACCTTGAGTTGAGCTGAGTGCTTGAGCCAATCACATCTTGGTGCCTGAGCTGAAAACAGGATGTGAACCTAGGTCCACAGTGTCCCAACTCAGTGCCCTTTGGCTTGGCTTGTAGATACTCAGTTTGCATCAAACCTTAAAGTCAGAAAGAAACTATATGTATATTAGCTCTAATGTGTAATGAGGAGTTGGAAAACTAAAATCCTTGCCTGAGCGGATTTCTAGTCAAAACCAGAATGGAACATTAGCCAAGACTTCAGTTATTGACTCGTTTGTAGGAAGTCTTAGAAAATGTTGTTTAGTTCCTGATTCCAAGCAGATAAATTCTCAACTTTAGCGTCCATTGCTTCATCTTTTTTTTTTTTTGACTCACTGCAGTTATATCTAAGCTTTCCAAGTGATGTATACATGTGCATTCCTGTTTCATGTCTAATTTTTTTTAGGGAGAGACATCCCATATGGGAAGAGAGAGCTCTTAATTGCAGTGTGGACAGCTCTTAAGAGTCTGTAGGGCACCCTCTCAGTACTGGTCTCATATTAATTTTTGTTACTTGTTATTTTCATAAATCATGAATAAAAAAGTCCCAATCATAATGCTTAGAGTGAATGAAGCATGCTGCCAAATAAGAATGGCAGTGTTTCGTGCTGATGTGGCACTGAGGAAGCTGCTCTTTTGCTTAATAATTACAGTTTTGGGGAAAGTACTTTGACTCAGCTTGTCCCAGTTCTCCAGCATAACTGTAGGTCCCTGTGCTTCAAGCAATGGCAAACTCTCCCCTGAAGTGCAGGTTGATATGATTCATTAGTAGTTCACCATCCATCTGATTGTACACACAAGCAGAATCAAATCCCACAAGTACAAAGAGCTACATCAAAGAGGAAAAGTATTTCTGTGCTACCGAGCCCCTTAAACTGTACAGGTTGTTGGAGAGACTGTTTAAATATACAGTAGGTTCTCAGCTTGCTTTTCAAATTGGACAAAAAGCTCCATACCATAAGAAAACTTTCACTATCAGATATTAGTCATTCTGCAGCATCTTTGCAATTAAAACATTACTATTGCAGAGTCCTAGCTAGAGGCTTAGGAATAGACACTTCTTGTATACCCAAGTGAATGCAAGTGTAACCATGTGCAGCCATGTGCGGTGAATCTGTCAGAGCTAACAGCAGGAACTTTGGTAAGAGTTCTCCATCAGTAAACCTGTTTGATAGCTCAAGGTCTTTGAATTGTTACTATAAGTGGCATCCTGTAGGGCTGCTGCAGTTAAGGGTCTGTCAGAATCCCCCTTCCCAACCCATCCCTAGGGATTTATTATATCTCAGCTTTTTCAAGTTATGTTAGGGCTAAAACTGGAGCCAACAACTTGTCAGCACAGACATGATTTTATTTTTCTTTCCTGCATGATCCAATGACTTAGTTTAAGAATTGGAGAGGGTGAGGATCAAGACAGTATGTGTCCTTTGTGTATTGGAGTACACTAGGGTGAGAGTCATTAACAGCAATTAATAGAATGAACATTGCCCTTCCACGAGAAGGGAGGCCTTTCACCACGAAAATCAGATCAACAGAAGGAGGTAGGTGGGGGGCAGTGAACCCAGAACAGGCTACATACAGGAATTAATTTCTTCAGAGAAATGACACTTTGGGAAAGTTACTAATGTATGACTCAACATTTGGAAGATGGAAGAACTACTAGTTTTGAATTTGCATCTCACTAAAAAAATTGGCTCTTGTCGTATTTGCCAGCCTTTTCATTGAGAATAAGCAGAGACTGTAAGTAGACACAAGAATAGACGCTTCTCATTAAACCTGCCAAGTTTAAGGCTTTCAGTTTTTAGGACTGGTCACAGAAGGAGACTGTAAAAGGGCCTGAAGATTAGGCAGCCAAAGCACAATGGTGGGTATGTTGCTGAGCTGACACCTGATCAGGCAGGGGAGATACAGTTTCCCTTTACTGGTAGCACGGATAGTAGCAGAGTCATATTTACACACTGTAGCTACTTATACTGTTCTTGTACTTGGCACAGCAGATTTAGGAATGTTTCTACTGTAACTGCAGAATGACTTTATAAGTACACTTATGCAGTTGTACAGAAATAAATGATTCATAGTTCTCTTGTAATCACTCTCTTCATAGATTCATGCCACAAAGTGCTGAGTACTATAGTACTATAGACTGCTGAAATAAAAATACCTATGCATCCACTTACTTGTCTTGTGAATCTCAAAGTATGGTATATGTCAATACATAGAGTCCTGTGACATTAGGTGAAATTTCTAGTTCTTGGTGAGGAAGGAATTGGTTTACTGACTCACTAGGATATTAAATCATATTACTACTTTGGGAACAAAGACAAATATGAGGGCTTTTATTCGTTTGACATTCCTCGCACCTGCAAATAAGTGCTGCATACCAATTTCTGTATGCTGTAATGTACACTCAGAAAATAAAAGTACACCTAAGAAAGCATAAACACATATTGATGTATTGTGTAAGAGCTGTGTTCCAAGTCCTGCAATGCATTGTACATGCTTTTCAGCATGAGGGTCTTCAGTCATATTTCATTTTAGTGATACAGTTTTGGTTGAGGAGGGCACTTGAGGAAAAAGCATCCTGCCTGAGAGCAAAATAGGATCAGATCTTTTTTATCAAATCTTACTTTGCTGCACTAGAACACCATTTATAACTCTGGTTATCTATCCATTTAAGTCAGAGTTTCTAGTACTTCTCCAACAATTGTTTGCTTCTTTATAAACGTGTTGCTTATTTTTTAATTCCTCTCGGTTTAATCTGTCCTATTACAACAACTGCTTCAGCTATAGATACATATGCTGTGTGCTTTCTCAGGAGAGGCAGGTATGGAGGCTGTCTGTGTGGGGGTAACTGTATAGGAATTTGACTGTTTCCTTTTAGGGCAGCGTGGTAAAGGGCCTCTAAGCCTGAGATTGTCCCTACATCAAATTAAGCCTATGACAGGATACAGATATAGTCCAAACAGATCAAAGGTCTGCTTTTGACCTTCCCTGCCAAAGGCAAGTTCTCATGACACAAATAAATCCTAGATGAAAGCATTTACTCAGCTGCTTAAATCAGGCTTCTTTAGATCCATAGTTCCCAACCCTAAATAGTGCAACTGTGGTGGGTTTGCCTTGGCTGGGCGCCAGGTGCCCACCAAGCCCTTCTATCATATCCCTAGTCTCCATCAGCAGGGCAAGTGGGGAGGGAATAAGATGGAAAAAAAGCTGTGGGTTATGATAAAAAGCAGTTTTAATAAACAGCAGAAAAAGCAAGGCCACATGCGTGAAGCAAAAGCAAACAGAGCTGTTAGTGTCGGGCCTGTCCCAGGAAGCAGGGCTCCAGAACACGGAGCAGTTGCCCAGAGGACCAGCATCTTCCCAACTAATCACCCTCATCTTCCTCCTGCCCTCTCCCTTTATAGTTGATCTGACATCACATGGTATGGAATATCCCAGTGGTCAGTTCAGGTCAGCTGTCTGGGTTGTATCCCCTCTCAGATCTTGATCCCCTCCCATCCCACTGAGGGGAATGTTGGAAAGGGCCTTGGTGCTGTGTCACCTGGTCACAACGTGGGTGTGTTATCAGCACCCTCGAGCTCCCAGTGCCGCACCATGAGGGCTGTATGGGGAAAATCAGCCCAGCCAGACCCACTACAGCAATCTTTCTAGGAGGTAAAACTTGTATTTCAGCACTGCTACGGACAATACAGATGGTTCTATTTCTGTATGATAGCGACAACCTAAAGACTGCGATGGGCATTCTGGTGGTCTTTGGTTTGAGTTCATCTTGTTTGTTTCTGGCAGAGATTAGATAGAGCTTGTTTGATAGTCTTAAGAAATAAAGAGTGACCCGTGAGTAAATGTGAAGAACTATCCTTATCCTCTACTATTTCTATAGTGCCTTTTTTATATTGTCGGAACGTGAAATCATCACTCTCTCTGTACTTTATTCTCAACATAGTCTGGCCATAAAAGAATACATAGCTTAGCCTAAGCAGCTTGCTAGCATGGCTAAGCTTTTTCCAACACGGATCCATAAGCTTTGCTTATGGATGCCTGTATCACACTGCATTCAACACAGTAGATGCATTCTCCTCCCGAGCCAGTGAGGCTACCCCAAGAATAACTAATCCCAAATACTTCTCCTTGGCACACTTCAGGGCCTCTCATATGGAGAAATCCATCCTCTTACATGGAAACCTTCCTCCAAGTTCAGACCTTGGTTTAAGTGTTCATTCAGCTGGAAGAACTTTGAGCCCAAGGCACAGTAGAAGCACACATTGTCCAGTTTCTGAAATAATCCCCTGGATGTTTTCTCTGTATTCCTTTACTTCTGTCATTCTTTTCCTTTTTGTGGCCTTAGGTAGATGTCCCCCTAGTTGCTTCTGTCCCCAGTTTTGTGTGAGATTTTTCTCCATTTTTCTAAGCTCTACCTAGAACTGGAAAAGCTAAAATGTCACAAGAGAAACTATTTCTTTTTTTTTAGTCAGAGCCAGAAAAGAAAAACCAATCCAGTGAGATTTTTCTTTTTTCTTTTATTTTTTTCCCCATCACAATTGAAATGTTTTGTGAAGGTGATTTAGTTTCTATGAATATCCTATGGAAAAGGAAATGCTTTAAGCCACGGTCCTGCCTGGTTATTAGCCAGCTCTTCTGCCTAGGTGTTCAGTATGCTGTATCTGGAAGCTGTGGTGTTGAAGGCTCTCTGCTCTTCTTTAGCCAGGTGAGACACAGAGCGAGCCTTGGCAGGGACTCCTGCGGTGGTGCTGGGGATGCTGGGTGCTTTAACAGCTGCAGGGTGAAGTTAGCTGCAGTCTGTCAGGATCAGCACTGCTGCCTGCATGGAAGCAGTAAAGGGGACTAGGCTGTGGCTAACTGCACCCTGGCAGTTTTTGTGAGCAGCTCTCTGGGCTGCAAGGTCCCTGGGGCAGGGGAACTCTAGCAGCTTGTGGCTGGGGTGCTTGGGAGGAGCCTTCATTTTCAAAAGTCTTGTTGGAGTGCATCTAGAGCAAAATATGACAGATTTCGTTGCTGAAATATTTTATTGACGTTTTACCCTGTTTCAGTCTGGAAAACATTTCTGAAAACAAAATGTCTGGTGGAACTGAAATGTAGTTTTTCGAATAGCTGAGGCATTTCTATGGTGATTATACCAAAAAATGTAAACATTGTCCTTTCATTTACCAGTACACAAACGTTAAAGAGTTTAGAACTGGAGTCGGAGAATGTATGTTCTGTTGATATCCATAAGTAAATACTTAGCTGAGCCCTTCAGGATATGACCTAAATTTGGGCATTTATTTTTTCCAAATCAAAAACATTTTCAGAACATTGAAACCACCATCAAGAACTTATGTTTGAGAAAAATATAAAAATTAAATCTTTTATACTTTTCTGTTTAGATGGCTAGCATAGCATTTTATAATAGTTTTACCAAATAGTTATCAGCTGCAGCCAAGAAATACATTTTGTATCTATTTAAAAGTGTAGGATTAGCAATGTGCAATGGCTAGAGAATCTTCAGCTTTATTTAATCACTTCACTTTGCATTTGAAAAGTAATTCATCATGGAAAGTCAGTGGGGTATAGAGAGCACTAATTGCAGCAAAATATCAAGGACAGTTTTCCTCTGTCTTAATTAAACATTAATGAGTAAAGTTATTTGCAAATGCATGCTGTAGGGATGGACTTGTCTATCCAAGTTTTGTAAATACTGACACTAGGTGTCAAAATAAAACACCTTAATTGATTTATACAGAAATAGTTTAAAAAGAGTGCACCTGGAGTGACATTTCTCTAGCTTTTCATAGAGTAGTTTCCTGATGAATTATTTATAAAGAAACTTGGCATGACCTATCTTAATTACACAAGTGATTGTTTCCAAACTAATCAATTTTGTAAGTGAAATGAATTCTCTCCACTGTCAGTCCTTACTACTTCAAGAAGGAAACAGAATAAGAAATGCATCTTTTGACACAAATTCCTACTGTATCTATCAGTGGACTGCCAGTAGCATCCTTAAAGTTACTAGTGAGCTCAACAGAATGCTACTTCTAATCTCATTATCCATGTATTGAGGAGGAATGTAAGTGAGAATGTAATAAGAAAGTCTGTGAAAAATCCAGTATTGATACCTAATTTTTAGCACCTAGTCATAGGGCATATCAAGTAAATAAAGATAACAGAGGATGAAGAGGCCAGATTGTTTAGTGTTAAGAGGTTTTTGGAATTGAAATGCTCTGTATTTCAGAAACATGCTGATAAGACAAGAAAAGGTTCAAATCGAGTAATTTTCTCTTCTCTAAGAATATATTCCCATTTATTTCCTCAGTATTTTATATTTAAGTAACTATATGTATTTATTGTGATCAGTTCTTAAAACCGAAGCAAATAAAAAAACCAATGACAGCTGAAGCTTGTGAGTTAGCAGAATAAAGGTGTAATGAATGACAACTGCTGTGCAGATGGAAGAAAGCACCTATTGGAGACTGAGAATGTGCATATGCTCCTGCTGATAGCTGTAGTAGAGAAGAATGTTGAAGAATTCCAGAAATACTCATTCTGAACCTCTACTAAATCATATACTCAGTGAGAAAGCATGAACAGAGACATAAGGAAAGAACTGCTTCAGGTAAAAAGAAAAAAAAATTAAGCTCTGCCTGAGAAGAGCTCTACAATCTATGTAGCTATCCAGTAAGTCTTTTGTAAGAGTTAATCTTTTTCCTGTATCAGACATATATTACTATTACATATTCTCAAAGTTAGTTTTGCTAAAATGTTTTCCATATGTCCTACATTCCTCACACGTAGTTTAATTCCTAAACATTCCAATTATACTTTGAAATCTTCCCCAACTTTGGAAAAAAACCCAACATCATCATGATTGACAAAGTGTTTGACAAAGCAATTCTCAGAGTAATTTTCAGTGGTTCACTGTCAGATTAGAAAAATGTACCAGGTATGGTTCCAAAGAGGTAGGTGGCCCAACTGAATGTTTCCATTAGACACAGACAATAGAATTAAGAGTGACTACATTGCATTTACATGTGACAGCAGATGTATACTTGGAGACACAATTAGAATTCAGAATGATCTTGAGATGCTTGGAAACAACTCCCCCCAATTATTTAAAACATGTAATTTGAAATACCATGTTTTACATCCAGGTTTTGGGAAATCAGCCTTACAAATGAATGTTGCAGAATAACAGGCTAGGGGGAGGGTAGGTAGTAAAGGGCATGACACCAATTATTATGTTAGCAGATGAAGATGGTGTAACGTCATTTTTTTCTGAAAGAAGTTCATGTTATAGTTTCCTGTTAATAAAACTTCCTTTCTGTTAAAAAAAAAAAAAAGCCAGCCCCTAAAACAAAACAAACCATGAGGCAGTTTTTGCAATCTTGTTGTTCTTAAAGCCTGAGGAAGAATACTATACCTGATTTCAGGCACTACAGTTTGAAACAAGGCCATAGACTAGAGCAAGAGTTTGGGGAACAGGAATGTTAGGAAACTCGACTGAAAATAACACACTGAAAAAAATGGACTTTTTGGTTTTTGTTCTACACTGAGTGGAGGCTCCAGATGCATGATGGGCTGATGTAAAAGGAAAGGTAAGGTAAAAAGTGGAACCAATACTGAACTGGAAGTGTGGGAAGACATCTGGACTCTTAGAGATTGCCTGTACAGGTGTTATGGTCTCTATCACTACAGCTTTGTGGGAACCATAGTACCAGGTGCTATTAGCTGCAGGCCTTTCAAAATGTCCCCTCCTTCCTTGTCTCCCATTGATTCTTCTTAGAAGTAAATTTCCAGATTATAGTGTTCCTCTGGCAACTTAGGTTCTTTTAAATGTCTGCAGAAGAATCCTCAATATTCTGTTGAGTATTGTGGGTTTTGCTACATTTAAGAAATACTAATTAATAAACAACTAGAAGATGGAATTTGTTCTTTTAGAGTATTTCTATTTAGTGAAAACTAAAGATTGACAGCATGGGACATAGCAATGTCACAAGTTTGATTGGAATTTCACCAACTCGATCTACAAATTACAAAATCTAATCATTGAATGATTTTTACTAAAGGATATAAATTATTTTCTTAGTGTTGCTGGCCTGGATGAGGAAAGCAAGAGTATTTAATGACAAATTCTCGATTCTATCTGATAAGAGATAACAAAGAATACAACAGGCACTGAAACATTTCAAATGTTTGCCTTAATACATTCAAACTTAGAAAACGCTGAATGTGAAAAGTAAGTTAAATAACCAGAAAGCTACAAATATAGCTAATGATTTACGTTTGTTTGAAAAGGCAAATAACACACAATTTTGAGAAGAAAGTCTGCCATGAGATTTGTCTTCTTGGCAATGTCTTGATTGCTTTGAAGGACCGAATACAAACTCGTATTCATTTTGATGGACTGTTAATCACTTAGTTTGGAATTATTTGGAATTCTTTATATTGGAAATATCTGTACGATTTCAAAATGTTAATAAACATCTCACAGTTTGTCTATAGCAAATTGCTGAGCAGGACCAAAATCTGGGGAGTTAGATGTGTGTGTCTGAGATCATACGTCTCTCACCTCAGGTTTTATTCTGTTTTAGATAAGAGAGTACAAAAATTTCAAGCCATTCTACCATTATGAAAACTTCAGTGCATATTAGACTTGTATGTTTTGGGGTTTGTTACAGTGCTTTCATCTTGCTGCATGCACTTGAATCACAAGGGAAAACTCCAAGTAATATTTATGACATTTGCAGTGTTATGGACTCTAATTTATTTATTTGTTGGGTTTATTTTTTGTTTTCAGTGATAAGAGTAAAGGCCTTTTGTTGTTGATATAGCTCTTACCATGTTCACACAAGAAACCCAAAATGATGGTGTCTTCTGTGTCATGCTGAAATTTTTGTCTTCAATTAAAAAAGAAAAATGACCTCAGCCCTTTAATTGGCTATTTCTATAGGCAAGATCATCTTACATTCCTGGGGGGTCTAGACTTTCTCACAGTTTGTCTGGCCCAGGGAATTGTTTTAAATGCTACACAGAAGAATTTAAAATAATCAAATGGTGAAGGTCTCTTCAAATACGTTTGCGCAGCAAGCACTCAAGCGAGCTAAGCCACTGCTTATGGGCAAAATGGCAGTATTTATTCTGTTGTTTTGCTTGTGGCACTACTTGCTTTGTGTCTCACTTGATTAGTACAAAATAGAGGAACTTTGTGTAATTATATGAGAACCATCATTGCCTGTGGCTGTTGACAGTACGGACAGACATTCACCACTCACATCTAGGAAATACACTTCATCAGCCTCCCTTTTTCCACAGGCTGCAACCACTTGCCATATTTATTTTATGTGAGCAAGCGGAAGAGAAGCTGACTTCTCCTTTATCCTACAGTTGCAGTCCTACCCTTTTACAAAACATTTACATGTCTCTTCTAGTACAAATATATTTGTACAGTTATACCAGAGAGGAGGATAGAAGGTCGTGCTCATGCTTGGGTAGGAAGGGGGAAAGGCAGTTCCCGTAGGGATTCTGTACACTTAGAACATTCAGACTGTGGAAGGGTAGCATGAAAGTAATTTTCTCTCCTCTACAGAAAAACATTTTCAGAGCCGTTCTGAAATGGAAGCACAACTGGTGTCTTCTGCCCTCTCTGTAGGGCAGTACTGGCAGCTGCCCGAGGATGGTGTCAGACTGAGACAAACTCTCACCGCGTGGGCCGATGTCCCTCAGTGGTGGCTGTTTGAGCCAGAACATTCAAAGGAAGTTTGTACTTCTGTCTCAATGGATGACTTTTACTCCATAGTATTCTCTTCCCTCTGACCAGTGGGGTCCACAAAAACTGTTGCTCAAGAATTTGGGTCCCTGTTAGTAATTAACTCATTTCAAAAAGTTTCTTCCTGCATCCAAGTGAGATGATACTCTCACTTCAGCCCATCTTGGAGTCTCGGTTTACACTAGTAACCTTGGCTTCCCTACAGCTTTGTGCTTTGTTTCTTTTGAAAAAGAACAAACAGACAAACGTTGCTCTGCTGGATGTTTGCAGCTGTTGTTTCCCTGTGCATGCCTGTTGTGTTGCTAATGAGTAGCTCATAGTCTATCCCATTTCCACTGCTGTTTTGTATACACCTCCCTTTCTGTCATTCACCGGTAAGATTTCTGTGACCTTAACTGCCTCCTGGATATTGGAGCAGATGGATAACAGTGATCACAGGATCTTACGGTTCGGTAAGTCTTGGCATTGGCAGTAACTCTGAATACTGTGATATACTATTGTAGGTAGGAAATCACGTGTTCTTAATTGTGTCAGTGTGTACATTTTCTGTGGAACTATCATCAAATATGTAGTAATTGTAGAAAATAGTATAATATGGCAGAATGGAGGTTATCACGGAAAATGAATAGGCAGATTGCCTTCATGTGTGACTAACAGAGCTAAAAGCTGCTACTCATAATCAGAATTGCCCAGCAAGGAAGTACAAAAAGAGTGCCAGAGTCCTAGCATTCTACAGATCCTTTTTCCTGTTTTCTGCACCAGTTTGTACTGGTCAGAACACCTCTTGGAACGGAACAATTTTCAATTTGTCCAGATTGTGGTTTAGAGTCTATTCAGTGTTTCTGCATATGCACCAGAGCCTTCATTTACCTATTTTACAGACATTTACATGTTGTCTTCTATGTTAGTCAGGTTTAGGGTGACAACCTTGCCATGTAAATGTTGTTTGAAGCTTCTTACTCCATATCTTATATTGAACAGAGTTTTCTTTTTCGTATTTTTTTTGTCAGACTGTCATAGCTTAAGACTGTGTTTGGTTTTCCAGCTTTTGTCTTTGCAGTGTGATTCCTTCAAGCTTTTTCTGTGTGGACAAACATTAACAGGAATAAGTGAAATGAGAAATCCCCCTTTTCAACTTTTTATGCACCTACATGTTAATGAAAATTAAAATCTTCAGCTGCAATATACTATAAAACCTTACAGACGTTGTATTTGACAACATTGTTAATACTATTACAGCATTTCTAATTAATAGTAGATATGGTTGAATAGAAGAGCAGGTGTTAATTGAATAATGATTAATGCTTCTGACCATTTATGCTGCATGTCTAAACATTTAAATCAAGATGTGAATGGCAGCTAAAAAATCAGTTTTCAAAAACTATTGAAGAAACTCTAATTTCTCATTTCCTCATATATTATGCAAATAATAGCTCATAGTGACATTTACCCTTCAGGAGAAAGGTTCACAGGCATTACCTAATCTCTCTGATAGGCATGTCATTCAAGATGCTGACTCTATCAATATTGGTAGAATAATAATGGGTTTTGAGAGAACAGGGATAAAAGCAGAAATTTGTCAGGCTTAATCCAGCACTCCGCCTTTGACCATGCAAGAACTGAACTTTGGAATTTGTTTACCCCCAATTATCTGTTGTATTTTCAGTTCTGCTTAACACTTAGCCATGGAGTTCATGTTTTTTCAGACATGTGATAGTCCCAGTTGAAAGAAGGCAGTCTGACTCCAGAAGTAGCCGTTTGATAGATGGGAGAATCTGAATATGTATTAACTGTACTGGTAGCTTCTTCATAACAGTGATACCATTTATGCTAGATACATTGAAAGTGGCATTTCTGTACTGAAGTTCTTTTTAAGTACTACAGTACAAGTCCACAATATAAATACTTTAAAAAAAAAATAATCATTTTTCTGTAGTTACAGCTATCACTTGGGCACTTAGCACTCTCCTTTCTGTCCAGAGTATCTGTACATATATTGATATATTTAGAATAAAGATTTCATCAGAAACTTCTACAGGCACATCTCTGCTGTGAAATGAATGAAACGGGGTCCAGAGATTCCCTAAGCTAACAGGGGCCTTAGCTGCTAGATCCATTTTACATGGCATAGCATCATCAGCTCTTACTCAGATCCCCTTGTTGCTGTCAACATTCTCAAGGTGTTTCAACTCAGTTATGCATCTACCAGAGAACACAGCATAAATAAAATACTGCTTAATGCCGCTCAGTTTGGGAATCTTCACTGTTTCTCATTTCCACATGCAGACCTTCCAAGTCCTGATTAGTCACTCTTCCACATAAATGGATGTTATATTTCAGAGAACCAGCCTTACAGCATTTTCATTACTTTTGCATCCCATCTACTTACATGTCCATAATATTCCTCTGTGGCCTTACAGGAATTGCCTGCAACCATACCACTTTGTACCACGTCATTGCCTCGTGCCCCTACATTCCCTACGTATAGAGAATCAGCAAAAGGAGGCATGAATGACCACCCAAAGATTGAAAACAAGGCCATCATTAACAGGTGTTTTATTTCTGGCATATTCTCCAGTAAGAGGAATGTTTGTGTATATGGAAGCAGTGATTCCTCACTATTCTAAAAGTGTGGAATAAGCTCTTCCTGCAGCTAAATTCAATTCCTAATCTTGCTGTTGTCTGTTTCAATGATGACTTGTATTTTCTTCTCTTCTAATGTTAATATATAATGGTATGAATATTCTAAATTCAGATCAGAAATAGGACATTCTGACATAGTTTTACAGGTTCCTAGGTTTTTTTAATAATCAAATAAAGGGGCTTTTACATCACCATGAATAGAAAAATCACCCCCCTAGAGGATGTTTTAGGAGAGTTTAAATGGAGAAGTATGACTGTAAGGATTAACAAGGTTCCATGAAGCCATTTGCAAGATAAAGGCTGTGAATCACAGAGCACCATTCAAATTCAACATCGGGCCCATTTTTTTGTGCCTACATTTCTTATTTCTTCTCCTGTCATTGGATAATGGTGTCAGTATAATTGGCACATGGAGCTGAAAACCATAGATTATATCATTGTTTCTCAGGATAGTAATTTTTATCAGAATTAGGCTTTTTGGTTGTTTAGTGCTGGCCCTCAAGCTGTAGCTCCTGAGGTAGGACAAGAGGGGCACAGTATTTGTACAGCTTGCTCAAGCATCCAGAGATGTGGTTTTCCCTCCCCTGGCAGCACAGTAGAAGGAAGGGCTATGCACTTTAACTGGGAATTTATCAGGCTGTAAGTACACTTGCTGTGTTTAAAACCATAGGCTACTCTGACACCAGCAGGATGTAAAAGAAACATAAGAAATACTTAGAATGCATTTAGAAGACAATTTTTAATGTTTGTGTTAAAATGGGACATAACAAAGTAATGTATGTTATTTAGGTATTGTTTAATGTATGCAATTTATATGTTCTGTTGCACAAAAATATTGGAAATGTGGAAGAAACAGTAGAAAAAATCTCATGGAATTATTTAGATCAATTTACTTATACTTTTTTTTTTCCATGGAAATGTCCAAGTGCTGTTCCTATGGCAGTGAAGCAAACAAGTGGTAGAGGAAATAATGAATGTAAGCATAATCACCTACATTAAAGTGGTCAAATTAGTTGGCAGAGAAAAACAGTTTACTGGTTTCTTGATTGTAGAGCAAAGTTGAGAAAGGAGGTAGCATCTGAAGTTCAAAATAACCCCACAAACCCTAAAAACCACCCCAAATCTCAAGCCACCCAGTCAGTGCAGATGCATTCTCAAGAAAGGAAGACTTTTTAGTTAAGTCTATGTTCTAGGCATTAGTTTGTCAGGTTTTCTGAACCTAACAATCAGTCCAGTTCCTAAAATGTGAAGCAGTTAATTCAGTACTTGATACAGACCTGTGTGGTTCAGGGGACTGACACCAGCACCCAGAAACTATTCTCACAGGCCCAGAGGCTGGAACTATCCCTCATCAGTCATTAGCAAGAGAGAGAGTGGCTTAGCAAGAACCAGTGGTCTCTGATTTCAAGGCTGCAGAGTTCTCCCCAGCTAGCACCGGTCACAGCCTCGCTGGGACACAGTCACCGAGGGATCTGAGGGTTCCTTTTGCTTGGGGTCTGAACTCCCCTCAACCACAGCAGAGAAAAACAGCTTAAGTACATTAGCTCTGTTAGTAGGAAAGCCAAAATAATTGAACTTTTGTGCATGTAGAGCAATTTCATATACTCTCTTAATGTTTTCATATCCTCCTACGTATTCTGGCACAAAAGTATCACAGGGGAACCCAGTATATGACAAATTTATGCAGTAAGTAGTAGCACTTTGAGCTGCTGCATGGCAGGTGCTATCACTAACAATCTTCATGTTATTTTTCATCTGTAAGACAAATATGGATAGTGGTGTCAGTAGCTTTTATTTAAAAGACATTTTTAATCTGGCTGTATGTGTATTTATTTATTTCAGTTATAAACTGCAAGTTTTTATTTTAAATTTGTCCCCCAAATGTTGGACTTATAAGTATTAAACTGTCATAAAAGGCAATGTACTCTTTATCTTGTTAGTCCTTGTCTTCACCTTTTATAGGAGAATATGCATTGTCTGTCAAGTTAAAGTCCTCAAAGCAGAAATCTACAATTTAATGGAAGAAAATGATTACTGTGCCTTGTCAGTACTCCAGTCTTTATTTATTGATAATATTTATGTTTCATTTCCTCTTTAATGCCAGTTTTAGTTTCTTTTGTTTGCATATGTGTTGTGTGGTGATACCAAACCTGCTGTTGAAAATACATGAGCATGACCTTCATCTCGTAGACAACGACACTTGAAAGGCAGAATGTCTTTATGCCAAGCTGTCCAGCGTAGCATCCTTTCCAGTGCCCCCTGGAGAGGCTTGTAAGCACTAATCTCTTACATGACTGATAATACAATGGGAGAGGGTAAAGTGTGGGAACATGACAGAGGTAGGAAAATGATCCTTTCCTTTACTATCAGTATATAAAAATTAAATGGTGTTTATATTGTTGATAAAGTACATTTGCCAGATGGAGCACTTGCTGTCAAGGCTGTAATACTGCTCTGAGCTACCCAGAGTAGCTCACACACCTTTACACTCAACTTACTTGTGTGCTGCAGATGTACTCAATGGTTGTCACTTGTGTTTTATATACATGAACATTTAGTGATAGAAAGCTGTGCTGCTGCTCTTGTTCCCATTCTGATTCCCTAATTGCATTATCTTGACTTTGAGCTATTGCTGACTTAAATCAGCAATAGCTTACTAAAAAGACTGCATAAAGACAGCATGTTAAATGAGGTCCTTTTACTATTTGGAAAACAAACACTGGGCACCAAAGAAATTGAGTTTCTTAAATGAGTAAATGATAAATGAATGTCTAGAACATGCCTTTTAAACTTCCAGTTTAAAATCACAAAATTTAGATAATGTAATCCACCGGAGAAATTGCAATGGGCTGTTGTAAGCTTATGTGAAAATTTCAAATTAAAATCCTCATGTTTCCCATGATAAACTAATTTTTAAAATTAAGATTACAAAACTGTTTGCAACTTGCCTAAAGTCCCAGTTCAGATTTCTTTTCCTTGCAGTCAATTTGAGCAGTTCCTATTATCTTCCAGTCTCAAATGAATCAATCAGCATCTGACACAGCCTTGTGGGTTCTCAGCCATGTTCGCCCAAGGCAATGGAAATGAAATCAAAAGCTACCTCTATGAGTGGGGGGTTATAACTCAACACTGCAAAATAATGTTGTATTCTGTTGAATACAATAAAATACACCATGAATAAATTAGACTAGCTCTATTTTCTGCTAGTTGTGAATTGGGATTTTTAACCTTATGCAGAGATTTAATCTATCTAGTCCTTTAGGATCTGGTTTTTAAAGATGCCTTTCATTCTGATATGAAGGGATGTTTGTCCCTTTCAGTTTTATGGCCTGAAGTTTATACTCTTAATTGAAATGTAATAGATTCCCCCAGGTTATAATAACTCCTTATTACAGTGTCTGTATGCTAGCTTTGTTCATTTCTGAGACCAAAAGAAAAGTAAAAATCATCCTTCATTCTATTTCCTCCATTTGGAAGTAAACGTATGCCATCTAAGAACATTTTAGAAAATGTTAATGGTTTTTTAAGTGGATTGTGTTCATAATACCTTTTGTCCTCATTTACATTCAAAATAATCAGTGACAACTGCCTCTGACCAAAGTATCTTGCTAGATACCTGATTTGCCCTTGATTATAACAAGTAGTGAAAGAATTATTATGTTGTGACCTAATTAAATAGATGAAGGCAAAGGGACTCTTCAGCGATAGGACTCTAGGGAATTTATCTGGCCAAGTTTTTGAAGTTGCCAAGAAGAAGAAAACTTTTAAGAACTTGCTGTATATTTGACTGAAGCACAGGTAAACATTTTAGAATACTGAACAGGAGAATTAGCAATTTAAAAGGCAGCAAGCCTTGCATCATGCATCAAATCAGCCACTTTGCTTTATTCCCGTAATGTGGTAGGGCACAGTGGGATCTAGTACAGTGCATAAAAGTGCAGCAATCTGCCCTGGCTCTTCAGCAGAGGATTGTCTGGGTCCTGTTAAACACAGCCCTGAGCTAGCAAAGGTTTTGATTTCCATATTCGTGTCAGGGTGTCATAGGCAGGAACAGACAGAAACTTTCTGGGTAAACCTCCAAACCATGGGTCACAAAGAGAGAAAAGCTGACAGTGAGGTTGTGCTTACATTTCTCTCCCTTGCAAGGACTTAGACTCATAAATCGTTACAAGCATTTTAACCACTGTCTTACCTTCTTTATCTTACTACTCTAAATGGGAGTTTCTATACCTAAATGGCAATGGGAATACGTAAAATGGGAATGTTTTGTTGACATGGTGAAGTGCTGGGGCCTGGGCTGTGGGGCCCAAGCTGGAGTTGACCTATGGAGGAGTCACAACCCAGCAACAGGTTTTGTTCCCCAAGGCCCCAGAGGCAGAACCCGGCCCAGGTGTGTGAGGAACCAACTGCCCCCAGGTGATCGTGGTTGGGGTGGTGGGTGAGGCTAGAGAGATATCAACCAGGAACCAACCAGTCTAAGAAGCATCAAGGAGCTGATCAGTTTGAAGAGAGTTCCTGTAGAAGTGAGTTCCCGTTGGGGCCAGTTGGAGGAGCTTCTTGTTGGGGTCACTTGCTGAGCTCTCTCTCAGGGGTGTGTTCCCCTTTGGCTGATTTGAGACAGAGAAGAGCAAACAGATGAAGCATAAAAGATGAAGTTCTGCTGGGGGGATGTTGCTGAGTGGTGTAGGCCTGAGGAAGAAGCGGGCTAGCAGCACACATGGCTATTACCAGTGCTGTACCAGCAGTAGGAGTAGTGGAAAAACTGAAGTAATTTAAGTATAAACAATGCATGTAAAAGATGAAAAGACTAATAATGCATACAAAAACTTTCTTAAGCTATCTCGATTAACCTGAAAGGCCAGCTTATTTGTCATACCAGTATACAGTTGTTCCCTGTGGAGCAGATAGGATATATCTAGTTATTTTTATAGAAGCTATGGATTCCATGTGCTAAGAAATCTGTAGTGAGAACACATACTATGATTACAACATAATGATTTAACAAGGCTTATCCTTTTTCTGTGGCTACTTGACAAAAAATAAAAGCTTGTGGTTTATACCTGAGGGAACTAATGTTTTCTTAATTTCAAACCATTTAATTCAAGACATAAAGAGTAATGCTGAAAGACAGGCATGCTTATTTGACTTCCTTGTAGACCAGCTGTATCTTTTTGTCAATAAACTGGAAAGAAATCTCCAGAATTAATTTGCGTTTTGAGTTCAGAAATACTTCAAAGCTGCTCAGAGTAATGTGGATTCATAGCCAGTTACTTTAAAGGAGAACCAAACAGCATATCTTAGAGAAACAGAAATTAATTAGTTACTTTTCCTGAATATATGAAAATGTGAGGAATACAATGGGTCTGTGGAGGAAAGTACAGCAGTACAGTAATGGCAGCAGTGTGGTTTGTAAGTGCTGTGTTTTATTGCTCTCGATTCTGTGCTGGAATGACTAAGACATCATTTGGGCCAGAAATGGAAGCTATAAGACATCCTAGTTAAAGGGTTTTTTAAAATTGATTTTGATGTTTCTGTGACCAGTTACATACACAATTCCCCCCCCCCGCCTTACTCATGGTTGCTGTCTAGTGCAGAGCCTTGCCCTATGCAAGGCAGCAACCAGCACACTGCTGGGCTGCACGGCTTTCATCAGGAACACCCTAAACTGACCTGGCTGTGTTCAGAAAGCCCTATATTATATGAAGGGAAATATTTTGCTTCCTATTAGTACTAAAAATAGGGACTACATAGTGTCTGTTGGTAGTTTACATTTTCATCAGCTCTAAAATCACCCACAAGATCTGGAGAGCAGCTCTTTGTTAGTGGGAAGGCAGCGCACAAGGAGCAACGCAAACTGCCAGGTTTGCCTCAGCACATACTCCAGTAAGGTCTCAGAGAGGAGGTGTTTGGGAGTCTCTGAGCCACTTGGGCTTTCCTTTCATCTGGACAGAATCTGCAAAAATGACAATTCCACCTGTGACACAGTCCAATATGAGCATTTAGGAATGGCCTTTTGAAATTTGTTTCACAGGCAAGTGGAAAGGCTCTATACTCTGTTACTGGTAAGTCTTTCAGAGATTGAACACCTCAATTAATGCCTTTTCCTTGATGTTTAGGGGCTTTATGTTGCCCAGGTCCAGTTACAAGTTTGCACACAGTTACAGGTTAAATATCTTCTGTAAAAAACAAGGTGCAGGGGAGATATCTTGCCACCAAGAAGTATGCCAGAGATGCTGTCAAATCTTGCACAGAGAGTACAGCCAAGATATCACTTCTGGTAATAAATCAGCAATTGGCAAATGACAGTTAGTCAGATATGCAAGCCATAACAGATTAAGATCATTTGTGGATAAATATTTAAGAGACTGCTTTAGCTATTTTGTGCACTCACTGAGAAAATCAATCTTACAAATAGGAGGGAGCTTCAGCTGACACTCCTGGTTGAACGCTTACTAAGAGGAGTTTGAGTTGTATTGGTCCTTTTTTCAGTTCACATGAATTTCAAGTTTTACTTTGAATTAGGTGTTCTATAACCTGCAAAACTAAGGGTATATGTTAAAATTACCTAATAGGGTATTGGCAAAAAACGGCTTATATTTTTACAATAAGCTGAGCTTCTCCCATGCTGTGGGACAAGCGGGGAACAGCCCCTCTGCCGGCAACAGCGGAGCTGGGGGGATGAAGCTGCTGTGGGGACTGGGCAAACACAGTGACCTCCCTGCCAAGGGCCTGGCTGGCTGGGAGGAGAAGGCCCAGCTTTCTGCAGGGGGCAGATGTGTTGGCAGATGGGCTTTGTCTGTGCCTCCTTGTGTTCCTGCAATGAGGGCCCAGCAGAGCTTGTGTGGGGGTGTCCCCTGAGCCGCAGGACTGCAGCTGAGGGCTGGAGGAGCTGTGCAGCCTAAGGGGGGGCAGCTACGAGGTGACTCTTGTCCTCAGGACTTGTGATTTGCTCTCCTCATCTGGAAGTGAGAAGACATGGAATGATCTCTATATAAAGGATTGTTTTGGTTTGAGTTTCAAATTCTGTGTTGAAAGCATAAAATAAGAAAACTGAACAAATATTTCTTCTGTTTTGGGCAGCTCAGTTGAATAGTATTTATTACAGTTTACTACGTATTGTCTATGAACAGTGAAGAATCTGACACTTAGAGGACTAAATATTAGACTGGATTAATCACTAGAAACATATTTCTGGAACCAGTGCTGTAGTACTTGGTAGAGAATGAGCTAAATAAAACTGCCAGCTTACCTGACATACTGTGGAAGTTGTAGAAATAGCAAAAAGCAAAGGCTGATAGCATGAGCCACCTACCAGTGCTGAAAATGTTTTACTTTTGACAAAGTTATAAATAGTCAAAGCCATGTTGAAAAACAGTGGACATCAGAAGCTGCAACATCACTTTCTTTTTTCCAGCTGAGCTGTGGTGACTTGCATAGCAACATGGTCTATTCTTTTAACTCTGTCACTTCCCAAAGTTTGGGAATCTTTAGGTTTCATTTTTTTGTTTGGTTGGTTGGTAGGGTTTTTTTAAAGTTAAAATAATGTACAGGATCTGCGTATACATTGAGAGGGAAGGTAGTTGACTAATGAAAACCTGATCATCAGACTCCAATGCAAGAAGTGTCTTGTGGGAATCATAGAGAGTGAGCTCTGCATTAGCAGAACTTTTTACTTGTCTGTTGACCCTGCAGAAGGGAAGGGAATTGCTCACCATGTTTGATTTTATAGAGAACATTTGACTATACCATTTCCCTCTGTACATTGCCCTGTGGCTCCTCCCAGCCTTTCCCTTCTTTTTCCCAAGAATTAAAAGGATGGGAGGTGCAGCTGATGGTGAGAAAGGGGAAAAAAATAGTATATCTGGTGAGGAAAACAATACAGATTTTAACATGTTTTAAAAATTAAAAAGCTGACTTTTAAAATGTTAAGAAAAATTTTTTTTATCAACTTTGGAATTTGTGGGTTTTTTGCTTTTGAAATATTTGTATGAGTTACATCTATGAAAGGAGATTTTAATGCTAAATAAACCCTTTTTTTCTGAACCAGAATGAAATTCTTTTCACTTTAGATTACTGAGAAAATTTATTTTGCTGTATTTACTTTGTATAAGCCTCCAAAATACATTCTTTAGATTCCTTTGTCACTAAGTGCTTTGGAAGCTGTTTCAGACAAGAAATAATTCCATGTCCTGTGGAACTGCTTCAATAAAAATAAGTAGACCCAATTTTTAAAATGCTTATTTTGTCAAATGGTTACATCACCAAGGGCTGTTAATATTGCACTGCCAGATTGCTGTCTAGTATATTACACTGCCTAGTATAATGCATATCCTCAAATTAAAGCCGAACTTGACACAGTTTAGGGGAATGCATCAATAAACGTGATGCATAATTTTAATTTTGGAAGCCCTTTGTGTATAAATTATCCCTTTATGATTGCTATTTGTCTTCAGAAATTCTGTAATGTCTTAATCTCACATGACTTTTTGTTTGCTGCTGGCTTTGTGTGCTTACATTTAGAAAATATTTTAGAAATAAATAAGAATTTTGATGGGTTCCATTTTGAAATATGTAGTTCCCCAGTTGAGGGATAACAAGAACGTCAAAGTGATAGTGAGCCACTATAACTGAGGACATAATCGATATTTTGGGTTTCTACAGCCTATCCATATGTAGTGCCTGTGAGTTTAACAAGCCAAGGCTATTCAAAATGCACCCAGAGCTAGCAGAGGATATATAGTGAGACTATCCTTTCCTAAAATGCTTGATCCTCTTGAATAGCAAGGATATTAACTTAACTAATGATCCTTTAAATGGGTATGTAAAATATAATTTAAGCTACTTGCAACATGCAAAAGAGAGGCATCATTTGTTACTGCCAAGCTCACTGGCATGTGGAAATCAGAAAATCATTAGCCCTCATAGAAATAGTTTAATACAGCGGGGAAGAGAACACATTATTTAGAGCAGTTAATTGATGCAACTGCTGGCAAAATGCAGAAAAATGACTGTGATTTAGCAAATGATAAATACTGCATTTAGAAATTATGCATTCAAAAAATGAAAATCCTCATTATACTACATATTTAACCTAGGAGACAAACTTTTCTAAAATGTAGCATTCACCAACCCTGAATTTTATAACTTTATGTGTAGACAAGCCTCATTCTCTCTCTGTCCATAGAGTGCCCATGGAATTGTACAAGGAGTTGCATACAGATTGCATCTCTCATGCTACAGTTGTAGGAACACGTTGAGAAAGGAGGGTTGCACACTGGTTTAACATTTCCTAGTAGCAGCCTACAGTCCTCTTCCAGGTGATGTCAGGTGGCTCTGACGTGAGTTTCACCAGTGAACAAACCAGCTCTTGCCCTTATGCGTATGAAAAATAATTTTATAAATCTCTGCAGGAGATTTTACAGTGAATGTAAATGTAATTTCAGCTTTCTTTAAAGGCCTCATTTTACAGTGAGGGTAAAATGACATTAGGATAACTGAGAAGCAACTGGAGTCTACTTCCCTAGAGCAAAGCTGTATGTACTGCTCAGGGCAAACTGGAGGAACAAACGCCTTGTTCAGTACTGGGGGAACATAGCTGCATGAAAATTTATATTAAGAAGGGAGAAATTACATCAGTATACACTCATCCTCTCTCTAGCTGTTTATCTTTCTAGAAATACAAAGCAAAAAAAAAAACAAACCCAAGAAGAAAGGAATAAATTCAACCACCACACACGCGGAGCTATGCATTTCTTAGCAGAACTCTGTGTACTTGTCAAATGTGCTTTTCTGTGTCACTGAATTGCCTCTCAAAGACAGGTTGCAATGTCAGGCCTGTTACTGCACTTGTCTCCTTTCAAACTTGTAGTGGACAGTGCTGTGATTTTTAGGGACATCTCCCTGAACTTGCAAAAGTTTTCCCTGTACTGCTGGTCTGGAGTGGCATTCCTGCATCGCAGTGGCACGAGAGATCAACATCTGGCCTGTTGCTCTCTATCACTGTTTTTATCTTTAATTAATTAGGGGCAAATTTTCTTCCAGAGAGCAAGAAAAATCTCAAATGTTTTAAACAGGTGTGAGTGCTTGCCTGGGCACCTATTTGTATCTTGTATGGTGTTTTATCAGCTCGGATAGCGAGTGAAATGCAGCAGTGGATTTTTGACTAACTGGCGAGTTTGCACATAGGAAGTCACTGTCCTATGTAATACTTAGGCTATTGTATTGCACTAATGCATCCAGTAATTATCAAATTGACACCATATTTCAGTTGCTAGGAGTTCTGTTTTACATGAAGACTCTTCAGTAAAGTGGAAGGTGTTTGTACTAATACAGCAAAATATCACATGTGACTAAAAGTATCTTGTTCTCTATGAAATCACTTGAAGTAATGGTGTTGATTATAATGAAAAGTGAATAAAGGCAACTAAAAACCTTTTGTCAGTGCCAGATATTTCCAGTCTTCTATACACAAAACGTTCTGGGCTTGCTTTGTACATCTCTTATTGCAAGTATTGAGATCTTAGAAGTCTTTGGAGAAAATAGGTTGAATTTTCTTTATAGCTACTGTGGGAGTGTGTAAGTGAGCTCAGTTTTTCCTTTGCAGCCTGCAAACCCCTCTTCTATCCCACATAGTTTTTCTGAAGTATCATGAATAAATACCCTTACAAATTGTCTGTTTTGTGAAAAAAGAGACCACGAAAAATCTGATTTTTAAAGCTTTTTCCGGAAATCAAGGAACAACTGAATGAATGCGAATAATGGATAAAAGCCCAGTGCTGTTTCCTTGATATTTGAAGCATTTAAGTAACTATTGTAAATAGAATCCAAGTACGTGTATAATATCCAATGCTCTTCACATCTGCAGAAAAATATATGACTCATTCTAGATATATAATCTAATGGATAGAATCAGAAAAGATTGAAAAAAGGCTTGTGATCTGTACATATTTAATCTATACTTATTTGCCACTACAGTGGGTCACAGTTTTCGGGGTGTGTCAGTAAGGTTTTTATTACTTTGCAGTTTTGTGGGTGTAGCTGCAGACAAAGGTTTCAGGACTTTTTAAACAAATCTAAAGATGTTTTTTCATTGTGTTGGTACATAGTGCCATTTACTTTGCAAGTCCAACTTGAAAAATGCTGAAGGATAAGGTGTTCTGTGCATGTGTATTCATCTGCAGAGACAAGTCTGTGCTGCTGAATTTGTCAGGATATTGCCTGCAGCTTTCATGTAAATTGGATCAGACCAAAATGAACTGAGAGCAGTGTCTGATTGTACCATAGCACCAATTTGCAAGAAACAATATTCAGGAATTGTAATATGATCCTTGTGGTTTCATCTCTCCTTCTGCTGTAAATGCTAGGGTTGATCACAGTGTTTAAATGTAAGTGTCTGCCTGACTTCTGCTTCTTCCTCTCTTAAGCCCTCCCAAGCAATTTTGAATTTGTTCTTGCAAGCCTCCTGAAAATAAGTGCCAGCCAGGAGCACTCTGTGTGCCAGTGCAGAGGAGAGGCTGTGTTTAAACCATGTGCATCAACTGGCATTGAAACACGCACCAGTTAGGTCCCTCTTTCTTGGATTATTATTAACTGGTGTCATGAGAAAAGGATGGAGAAAGTGAAAAAAAGCAATGGGAAGAAAACTGCAAGCATGTGTGTGATCCTACAGTTGGTGCTTATGCTTACTCTTGTTATCTTCTGTTCTTTGAAGGCATTTTGTATCTCAGATGTAATTTGACCTGCAGTTTGAAAAAATATGTCAAATGGTTTTATAATTATTATTCCTTTCTATTCATAACAGTGCTTTTATTAAAATATCTCTGCTATAAGCCTGGGGTCTATTCATTCCTATTGTTATAGAGAAATGACATTGGCATTTCAGATTGTTTCTTTAAAATGAAGCAGTGTGAAAATGATTTAGAAGTCAGAACTAGTATAAACATTACAATTAAAAAAATATTTGATTTGAGATTGATTTTGCTTATCAGATTCTACTCCTTTCTCCCTTATTTGATGAAGTTTACTCTCAAGCTGTCCAGGTGGAAAGAGGTAGAAAGTGGCTGCAGTGGTAGAGAAATCTGCAAAGCTTATTTAAAAATGTTCCTTAATTGAGAATAATGTATAATCTATATATTTTTAATCTTCCCTTGTATTTTAGAACTTAATGTATTTTGTACTATGTTGCTTACAAAAGTTCATGGTTAAATTATATGCAGATTCAAGTAGAACTTTTCAGTGTTGCCATATCTGAGGGTAAAAGTGTAAACAGATGATGCAGGCTAAACCAGAACTACAACAGCATATAGTCCATCATGTTTAAGCACTGACAGTCCCTGACATCATCTGAATTTTGCTCACATCCAGAGGAAAATTTTTGACCTTTATTTATCTTTTCTGTATTAACTCTTAAAAAGTCTTTTCTTTTTTTTCCCCCCTCTAAAAACAGTTGGAGGTTTTTTTGAAAAAAAACAAACCCCAACAATCTATTTAATGAACTTTCTTCTGATGATGGTAGTGAATCTTGAAAATTGGGTCCATTTTAGGAAAGTGTGTATTTTTGTCACTGTTTCAAGATAGCTTTTTAATCAGAAAGTTACTTTGTATGTTGCTTGCTTTCAAGTAAATGTATGGTCTGCTTTGTCCTTTTACAGTTTTCTTGCATATGAAAATGTAGATTCTCTTTTAGTACAGTAGGAGCCTGTAAGAAAGAAGTGATTCAGAATAGTGTGGGTAGAAATTACAGGAGATACGCATTCCTTTGAATCTCTGTTCCTTAAATGCTGGATTTTTTTGTTATTTGACAAAAATCCCAGAAGTTTAAACTGGCTTTTTTTTATGCTTTCACCCCGAACTCTTTAGGACTAAGTCTGTGCTACAGCCATTGCCATTTCTATTTGGTATTGCAAGTCTGTTGGGTGGGAGGAGAGTTGACCGTCTTTAGCTTATAAGGAGCATGTTCTTGTATTGAACTTCTCTTTCAATAATTTCTAGCAAAACACTAATACATGTTTGTGAGATAAGAGTGCATCAAATCAGAGCTGCTTACTTGAAACAACTCTATCTTGTTGAGATATATTGAACTTGAAATTAAGAGAAGGTTTTCCTGAACAAGCTAAGGAGGGTTACAGAACAGGGGCCTGGGAAAAGTGTAGCTCTGGGAAAGGGGCTTGAAATTCTTTCATGTAATGTCATCATGGGCAAAGTCAGTTTTCAGGTATGGTGAGGGGCTTGGGTATGTGTTTTGGGTTTTTTTCCTTTTAGACTTTCTTGTATGCATCTAGAATCTGGTCGTTGAAATACTCAGGCTTCTTAGAGGCTGCAGCATGTGTGGGTACTTGCATTTTATAGCACTCTGTGAACCTTTCCAACTCTTGTTGTATGGCTAAATGAAAGGAGAAGATAAACTTATTGCATTAGACTGAGTTTCTGAAAGGTGAGTAGCTGAGGGAACCACATACAAGTCAAGTAAGTAAGATAAGAAACTGCAAGGAAAGAAAATGGATGATGTGAAAGGAAACAACTCATGACTAGCCTAAGGTTCAGTCCAGCTTTAATCACTGTCAAGT
The DNA here is from genome assembly GCA_013401335.1 of Brachypteracias leptosomus. Taxonomy (NCBI): domain Eukaryota; kingdom Metazoa; phylum Chordata; class Aves; order Coraciiformes; family Brachypteraciidae; genus Brachypteracias; species Brachypteracias leptosomus. The sequence goes on from VYZX01020183.1 coordinate 158,620, forward strand.
ATTACTCTAAATTATAAATCCTGGGGATTTGGAATTCTGGCTTTATTTGTACCATTTTGCAGAAAATGGTACTTTAGCTGTCTCATTAAGTGTTGTTCCAGGCTGCTATTAGAAAGTTGTTTGGTTTTTTAATCTATATATTTGCATAGATATCTATATGTGTGTATTAAGGTGAAGATATTTCCTAGTTCTTAATAAAACACTGAAAGACTTTGCCAGGTTCTGGTATTCAGTGTAACTCATGAAGGTTATAGTGGTGTCTCTGTTTAAGGCTCAGGGCAATCCCCACGGAGCAGAATTAGTTTCACCCCTCTTTCCCCTCCCTCTTCCCTCCCAGGGGAGGAAGGAAGGCCTCACACAAAGTTGGAAATCAAGATTACAACTTTTAAGAGGGAACAACAAAAGAGATATTAAAGGAAGGGGAATATACAGAGGCATTAAGAGAAGATATATATACAAATATATACAACACCAATCCTCGGATGCCGCTGGATTCCCCCCGAACCTCGCGGGGTTGGTGGCCAGGCACGCAGAGGTGAGGTCCCAGCAGCAATCCCAGAGAGGAAGGGGGTGAGCAGAACTGCCTGTGTCCTTTATAGAGTGTGGCAGGAAGGGGAGTGGAATAGCCACTCTACCTGTCCCTCCCCTTCCCCAAACCCTAAGCCACCAGTGGGTGTACCAGAGGAAAAATAAAAGCATTCCAGTTTCTCCTACAGTTAATGTAATTAGCAAGTTAATGCTTCTTCTAGTCTCTGATACCCTGATTATTTTTGTGTAGACTGCTGAAAACTTGGAGAGCAGACAATTCCTTGACTATTTTATTACTTTCCCACAAACTACGTAGCGTGCATTTTAAAAGCACTGTTCCCAAAATTAAAAGTCTAAAGTCTCTCTGGCTTTCTGTAGAGCCTCTAGAAAGCTCTTCCCTACAACCCAGTGCCCTTGTTTCTACAGCAACTGTAAGCATGGTTCACAACACCGGGAGACGGAAAAAGGCAAAGTGCCTTGACACTGTATCTATGTGTTAGATGGTTAGGCACTAGTCCAGTTAAAATGTAAAAGAGCAATACCTGTTGGTTGTGAAAATATACAAGGCTTTATTTGGAATGTATCTATTATTGATTCTCCAACTACTTTTCCTGTCCTCAAGAAAATTGTTGAGGTGTATTTATTTATTTATTTACTTGGTAAGAATTTACATTGCTTGCTCTAGTAAGTGTTCCTTACAAAGGACAACATACAGAAAATATTTAAATTCTGGTTTTGCTACTTATGTTGTCTTTTGCATTTTCATCTATTTTTACATGAAAAAGTTCATTTATTGCAACACTGACTGCAAGAAGCTGCTTCAGAGGCAACAAACAAGAATAGTTTCAGTGTGAGTATCTATAGTAATGGTATAATACTTTTTGTAGATACTTGCCAATCAATTAGAGCTTTTTTTTTTCCTCTCTCAGTTAGTTGTGTATTTACTATTTCCTTTTCATTCAGTATATTACATAAGGAACAGCATAGTGAATTTTCTTGTCTCTGAAGATAAATAGAATATACTGTCACAGTACTTGCAATTAAAAATATAAGTGAAGATTTTCTATGTGGAAAACATTCTTTAGATCATACTGTATGACATACATTATCTACAAAACTGGTCTTTAGTAGTTCTGGTGCTCATGGAACTACATTCAAGATTAGGCATTGTCGGTTACTAAATAAAAGTGCATCAGCTAATTGTGAATAAAGATAGAGAATGGTGAGAAAATAGTATATGCTCAATCAAAAGAGAAAATTTAACAGTCAATGACACATGCTGTTAAAATATTATGCATGTGGCGGAGATACTTGAAACTTTTTGATTAGAAATTCCTATTTTTCATATTGTGTTTAGAAGTTTTGGGGATATTTTTTCTACTTATGTGACTCTTGAAAGCATGTATTCATGTGAGTAAATTCCTGGTTCATTAGGGTACACATACAGATGAACACTATTTTTTTTAGCATAGCAATGTCTCTGAAGCAACTTTCTACAAAATGTTGAGTACTTACTGTAATAATTTTGTCATACAAGCTTGGCTGTGAAAGCTGAGAAAAGGAAAATGATAAAGAATGTTTCTAAATTTTGTTTAGAAGCACCCCACAGCAGAATATTTTTACTTTCTATGTAAGAGATGGGTAAAATAAACCGTGATTTCTCCTCTTATGCTCTCTTGCTTTTGCTGCCTTGGGGTATCTATTTTGTGTGGTCTTCCCCTGACATAAATAGAATTTGCCATAGAACCTGCAGAGTAAGTACAAAGATCGAATGTTTGCAGTAGTTAATAAACAGTGTAACTCTTTAATAATCTTATTGGAAAACCATTTTGTGGTGTCCAGCATGTCATGATGGACTCAGAGAAACTTTTGGCTTGACCTTGCAGTGAAATAATAGCAGGAATGTGGTAAACCCATTTTAAAAGCCAGCTCTGAAAGTTTAAATTCAACAAATAATCCTGAAAAAGGTAGCAGAGAAAGCCTAGCTCAGAGTTTGAGAGAGAGTGAAAATAAGAAAACTGCTGGTAGAACTGGAGCTGCTGCTGCCTGCTGCAGTAAGCTGTTCAGCTTTTCTGGCTTCTGATTTCCCCAGTAGGATTCTGTAGACATCTGACTGGAGGTTGGAAGGTGATACAGGATGACAGTACAAGAATATAAAAAATTACTAGCAACTCTTTAAACCACACAACCCATTTTAGGGTCTCGGGGTTTTTGTTCTTTTTTTTATTTTCACGGATAGGTGTCAGAATTATATGGTTCAAAATACACCCATCAGGTCAATAAATTTTGACACATCTTTACACAAGTGGTGTGAAATCTTAGCTTTCACAGCTGGAGAGCTGATCATAGAGCTTTTGTATAGGGAGGGAAATTAACACAAAACATCTTCTCATCACCCCCAGCAAATATTTATTGTTTAATTAAGGATTTAAAAATGGACACATAGAATCTGTCCCTGGAGTCTAGCTTTGGAAATTTGCAGTTGCTTTCCTGCAATTTTTATTCTAATCAAAATTGTCTCCTTTAGGGAAGATCAATTAAGAGTCACCTTCCTTCAGGAATCTGGAGGCAGTTTTTGTAAATTAATCAAGTTTCCAAATACTTCTGTGAAATAGGTAAAATAGTACCTAACAAATGAGGGAAGTGACACACTTCAGTCACATGCCTTACTCAAGGTCACCCAGTTATATTGGTGGTCTAGCTCATTAAAAAATTCTAGTTCCTTGTTACTGCATCCATTGGATCACAAAATCTCCATCAATTTCCTCAGCATCTGATGAAAAGCAAATATTCTTTCTTCAAAGTTTCTTCTTTCTACAGGTGACTAATGCTTCCAGTAATATCAGTAGCTCTGTCTTTTAACTGTTTTTCCCTGTTGACTTTCTGGATGTTTTAAAGCTCTGCTTTGAGAATTTACCCAAGCACCCTCTGCAAGTTCTGTGGAACATTTTGCTGTTTTGAATGACACTGAGTTAGTAACTCACCTGTCAAACTTTCAGGGGGTTTTCCCAGCTAACCAATTTGAAGTCAGGTCCTGTAATGGTCCTGTAATGGTTCTTTTTAAAATTTTTATGCCTGGCAAAAATCTGGCCATTGAATTGGCTAATATAGAAGAGAGAAATTCCAGGCCACGCTTGTTGTCTGCCGTTGACAGTTAACACTACCCTTGTTTTGGCACTATTTATTATCAGTATTTTTTGTTTTTCTTCCTTTTGTCATCCTTTCTTTTCTTTGCTTGATGCTCTTTCAAAAGTGTGACACCCTGTCTCTGGCTGACAGGACAGGTGAGTTTCAGTCCTTGAGGAATAGTCCTTCCTGCCTTGACAGAGGTGCATGGATAGAAATCCTCCTCTAGAGAGACTGAACATAGCATTTCTTTGACGTGCTTAGCCTTTGCTGACCAGACAGACACCCGGGAGCTACGGTGTGCAGGTGGGTGACAATATATTACCCTCTCATTGCTCTCTCTCCAGCTCCAGTCTGCTGTCCCTTCTTTTTGGAAGAAGTGGAGTTTTACTTCTGCGTATGAAGGAGCAGAGATTGTATCTTGAGTGCTTTTCCTGAAAAGTTTAATTGTTTAAGATATCTTTTGAGTTCAATTTGAACAGTTGCTTTTATAAACTTCACAATATTACCCACTGTAAGTGAGATTGTTGCATCAGGATTTATGAAAACTAAGCTCGGTCCTTGCCTGAGCCTTTCTGTAGATTGATTGGCCATATTGTTATTTAGCATCTGACAGAGCAGGGAAGAATATTAGGCATGAAACATTAATCAGGAAATTATGCATTGCTTTCACAATTAATGTGCGACTGGACTTTACTTTCTAATATTGTATTAGCTCTTAACATGCAAATTATTGTAGGTAATTACCTCATTTTTCAGTGGCCATTTGATGGATTGAAGTTTCATGCAGAATGTTTAGTGTCATTTAAAACCTTGCAATGTTTGCTTCCTTTTTTTCATAAGAATGTTAGTTTTCTTTATCATACATCAGGCATGAAGAGCCTGTAGCACTGTAAAACCAAAGTTCAATTTTTCAGTTCTTTTAACTCTAACCAGAGCTGGCATTTTGGTCAAGAGTTACAGTAAAATGTCTCCTGCTGCAGTACATTTAAAAAAAAAGAATTGTCCATGATACTATTTATAGCACACAAGCCAAGCTGCCTTTGTACTATTTGTGTAAAACAAAAGTGAAACAGTAGGCTAACATTATCCTTTTTATTCTGTAATATGTGAGCGTATTGTATTCAATAATCTATGATCAATCAAGTGATATGTTTCAAAAGGAATAATAGAATTTTGTGATTAAGTGCTGAAATGCTTCAGCAGTTTTAAATGTAACAGTCCTGGGTGCTTTGTGTGCCTAGTATAGAGTTTCACGTTAGTGCATGTCAGGAAGGCATTATCATAACAAATACAATATATTAGAAGGTCTCTGGCTGATGAAAATATTTTTATGTTGGTGAATAACTCTTATAGTTTAGATAATTCTTTCTTCACGTTTTCTGATCTTACATGTCAAAGTCACAAGTATTTGTTGTGATCTTGTCTATTCAAAATCCTCCTCCTGTAAAATAGCTCCTCCATAAAAGCCAAGCAATATAAAATTGAATGCCTATATTTAAATAGATTTTAACAGATAGTAAAACTCTTGAGATTAAAATGGTTTCATTCACTGAGACAGTTTCCTCTGCAGTATGCAATTTGTGTCACATTATGTAAAATACAATTTCAAAAGGGATTTAAAATAAAAGCACAAATAAAAAGTATTGTATAAAACGAACCATAAATGTTGTGCTTTTAGTCCTAACTCAAGTAGAGAACGAAAGCAAGGTAAGATATCCTGTCTTTAAACAGTGAACTTATATGACTTGATTTGTGTTCTTTCCTGCCTACGTGGTTTTGACGTAAAATTTCAAGCCTTCCTACCAGAACTTCCCTTCCCCAACATCTTCCAGAAAAGAATTAGAGTATGTCAGACACAAGAGAGAATTCCTTTTGCGTTTGTAGGTAACAGTTTGGCATTTCAGAATGCAGAGTTTGCGTCGCATAGCACAGAGGTTTGTATCGTGTCTGTCGTGGTGAGAGCTACTGATTGGCATTTTCTCAGAAAGTATTTAAATTGGCATGTGAAAGTGTGTGTCTGAAAAATGTTTTTCTACCATCTAATGGCAACATCAAACCTTTGTTACATAGAAGTTAGTACCATGTAAACAATTTTTAGATGCAAGCTGTGAGCTAGCGGGCCGATGAAAGCTCTCTTCTCCCTGTCCTGGTTTAGCCTCGGCTGGCCAGTAAGCACCATGCTGCCCCATGGCCTGGGGGAGAGAACTGGGGGGGGGAAAGTAAAACTTGTGAGTTGAGATAAAGACAGTTTAATAGGACAGAAAAGGAAGGGAAAATAATAATATAGTACCATGTACAAAAGAAGTGATGCACAGTACAGTTACTCACCTCTTGTTGACTGATGCCCAGCCAAAATCCCTGAGTCACAGTGAGTATCTCCCAGCCAACCCTTTCCAGTTTATTTACTGGGCATGAAGTTCTGTGTGGAATATCCTTTTGGCTAGTTCAGGTCAGGTGTCCTGGCCATGCTCCTTCCCACCTTCTTGTGCATCTCCTCTCTAGCAGAGCACAGCACGCTGATAAACCCTTAATTTGGGATAAGCGCTACTCAGAGTCTACTAAAACATTGGTGTGTTATCAACATTGTTCTGATACTAAATCCAAACCACAGCACTGCACCAGAACTAGGAAGAAAATTAGCTCTCTCCCAGCCAAAACCAGAACACTTACCCAGTGCTTAATAAGAGATGGCAAGAAATAGATGAGCATGGTGGTCCCTAAATGACATGCTAATTAACATTCCATGAATAATTCAGATTCATGCCTTTATCGAGCACGGTTGGTTGATTTTTAGCAATGGATACACCTTGTAGAGCTTGATAGTTTTGAAGACTTGTTTTTAGGATGATGTTTCTTAGGGAATTGGGCATAGATTTGCCAAATAGAACTATGTTTGTATTGTGAGAACAGAAGGAGCACACCCAGTGTGTCAGTGTGTGTGACACTGGAGTGTGTCTACTGAAAAAAATCAAGAATGAGCTCATTAAAGTTAATTTTCTCTCCCTTCCTTCATTCTACTGGCCCAAAGGTACACTATGCACAGGTAATACTAATGGTATTGCACTTTTCACCTAAATAAAAATGGTATTAATTTTTAATAACAAAAGAGCAGTGACAATAAAAATAGTTCAGACTTTGTGGTCTGTAGTCTGAGGATGAAGAGTAGTTAAAATAGGTAGGTAGCCATTCAAAATACTGTACTTTACTCTCATTAACAATCTGCTGCACTGTATGTTAGCTATGAATATTTCAAGCCTAAATGGAAAACAAGCAGAATAATCTTGCCAACAATCCTATTTCTCAGAACAGTTGGAGTTGGTTTAAATGCTTCTACCGATTACAGTCGAAGACTGGAAATTAAAATGGGAGGTGGGTTGTGCTGTGCCATGCACTGGTGCATGACATTACATATGCTGATACCTGTGCACACTGCAGTAAAGTGCCATGTAGAGATCCTTTCTGGGTCCAGAAAGTGGCACTGAAGGGTAGTTCCTGCTGTTTCTCACGTAGGCAGGTCTCCATAGCATTTGCTACCTTAGTATAAGGGGTCTTAAGCATTGTCCTGAAATCAGCAAGAAATTATTTCAAAGTTTGTTATTAATTTTATGCTGCAGGTACACGACTTGCTAATTTTGCCTGTTAATATGTTGAATGTGGTAAGAGACTGGGTTCTTGAAATATGTCTCACTAGTCTAGATGTTGACTGCTTTACCCAAGCAACGCTGTCTCCACAGGCAGCAAATACGTATTGAAATGCCTCTTTTAATAGTTAGCTAGGGGAAACTGCACAGAGAAAATACAAAGCAGGCACCTTGATGAGTGCTGTCTCTGCTGTTTGCATTTTCTTTGGCATGTTAGGAGGCATCTGTAGCTTTAGATATGTAGCATTGAGCAATTGGAAGATAATGTCGTTATCAAGTTGTGGAGGTTCAACATGAGCTGTCACCTCCCGTGTGCTGCTTTTTTTTCAAGAGTAAGTTCTTTTCTCTCTGGTCTTGCATTATGAGGCATGTAAAGCCATAACCAATGTCTCCATGTTGCTGAGAGTGAGGAAACAGTCTTTCTCACCATAGCTAATAATTCAGGAACAACGTCTGGGGAAAAAAAAAATCTGGTGTAGAGGTAAGAATAATACAAACATTTTTACTTAAATAGTCCAGTATTTCATTAAGCTCCTCTTTTAACTGCCAGAAGTTATTAATAATATCTACTTCAAAATCTGTAGCTGTCATCATGCTTTCTCTTGATTATAAATTCTTATGCTACTAATAAACCTGCTAGATTAATGAATAATTTTGTAGAAATCAATTTTAAATCTGTGAAAGACAAGACAGAGACAAAATTTTGAAGTAAAAACTTTTTAGGCCACAGAGCCTTGATGTTGACTTAAATAATTTAGGTTGTTGATGTGAATTGATTGCACCAGTTGCCACAATGATTTCAAATGATAGCTGATATTTGTCAATATTAGAAATACTTGCATTTTTTGCAACTCATAGCCATTAAACCAAACTTGAATTATTTTCTCTTGTTGACGTCATTGAGAAGACCAAGTAGATAAAATGTTGCATACATGCTAATGATGCAGTAATATTGCATAAATCTGTTTTCTATCAGATAGCAAAATAATCTGCATAGACCCATGGAGCAGTGAACCTCTAACAGAAAATGGATCTCATGCAAATCACTTGCACTCTAGCACTGTGCTTAGGTTTGATTGATGCAGTCTGGACAGAAAAAAAGTGATATGAGGATTAACTGGAAGCTGAAGAGCTTGTCACAGGACAATTATGATAGAATCTAGTCTAAGAAATGGGTATCTAAGACAACAAAAGTTATTACATTCAGTCATGGGATAGCTTTAAGGGTAATTCTCTGCCTCTCACACCAAAAGTTACTCGATCATATGTTTTGAATCATATGTAAAAGTAAATCACATGTTCTTATGCAACCTTCATTGTCTCCTCTACACACAATTTCTTTCTGGTTTACTGACATTTCACCATCTCTTGCAATGTCAGAAGTGCCAAAATCAAACTGATTGCTTTAGCAATGCTGGGAGAGGATAGTTGAGTCTTTTATGCTCAGCAGGAACTCTTCCCTGAGCAAGACTATGTGAGATCATATAATACAACAGAGATATTATTGTAGTGAGAAAGGGCAGCCCCATACTGTGCCACGTTACCAGAAGTGCAGCCAGCAACTTCAGGGGATTGATCCTGCCCCTCGACTTTGCATTTATGAGACCACAACTGGTGTCCAGTTTGGGCTCCCAGGACAAGGAAGACATGGACATACTAGAAAGAGTCTGGTGAAGGGTCATTGTTGGATAATTTGACTTTAGAAGGACTTTGACATGGTCTCCCATAGTGAGCTTAGCCAATTCAGAGAGATTCAGACTGGTTGAATGGATGGAAAAGGCAGATGGAAAGTTGGCCACACTCAGAGTGTTGTGATCAGAAATCCAACTGGTGGGCAGTTATGTCCAGTGTCACTCAGGGATCAATGCTGCTTAATGTCTTTATCAAGCAGCTGGAGCACATGTGGTGCAAGGAGTGCTGAGTTTAAGGCCTTAAGAGGGGAAGGGGAGATATTAATGCTGTCTATAAGTGTTGGGGAAGGCATGAAGAAGATGCAATAGTAGTCTGGGAGTCTCAGTGTGAAAGGATGAGAGGCAATGATCATAATTTGCATTAGAATTCTAGTTAGATGTAAGAGTGTTTTCAACATGGACATGATCAAAACTCAAAGAGCTGTTCAACAGCATCTCCAAGGTTCTTCAACCTTGAAGATTTTCAAAACTTAAGCCTTGAGTAACCTGATCTAGTTGAGAGGACTTTAATCAGGAGGTCCTTTCCAACGTAAATTATTCTCTGATTCTGTGACAATATAGACATTATCGTAATATATACAATCAAATGCATTATCAAAAATGAAATTTTTATATGAAAAGCAATATGTAGATATTTCTGATTGCCTTGCTGATTTCAATGTATTCCCAATGCAGCAGAATTCAATTCCTTCTGTTGAGAAATGAAGAGTTAAGAAATGCAAGTCATGTCCTTTATTCAGACTCTTCATTAATTTTATGGCAAATGAACAAAATCAAGAAAATAAAAGCAAATTAACTGCGTTTCTCTCCATCAGGATCCTTCACCCTCTGGTCCTCTTCCTTCCTCTGCTTGACCCTCTGTCCAAACAGCTCTCATAAGTGTTGACAGGACTGTCAAGATTAGTTAGCTGTTAAAGTCTCCTAGCACCCGTTCTCATGTCAGCAAGTGTATGAGGGAGTTCTAAAGTTCTAAATCATGAAGCTCACTGTAATCCATCAGATGTCCAGGAGCATTAGGGACATGCAGTAGAATCTGAGTCCAGCAGAAGCATCCATTCAAGTCATAATTATATGAACACACAAATACTCTATGTTGAATCACTACAGAAATATAAACTTTTCAGGTAGCTAATGTCAGAAGTTAAAGCAAAAAGGATATTTCAACAAATATGTAGAGGCCACTAGGGAAGAGAGAAGAAGGCAAAAGAAAAAACAGTAGGAAGTTAAATGTAATTATATAATCAATGAAAGATAATTATAGGTTTTAAGGATCCATGAAATGATATTGCTGTATATTTTTGAGCTGATATGAAATACTATACAGTTTAAAGACAAGACAGAATTTGAAACCAATTTTTGCAATCTGTGAAAATTTTCAAGGTTTTTTTTTGTTTGTATTTATTATAAATTAGGATAAAAGCTTCTGAAAAATACATGCTAACATGTTGGTAGCCAACAGCCAATAGGTTTCCTTCCTACCCTTTTAATAAAAAAATTTCAATATTCAATATACTGACTTTCATATCTAGTGTATGATGTCAGCTCCCATTTTGCACTTGTTAAATTTTCAGCCAAGCACCTTCACGCTGTGTTTCATGCATGGAAGAAGATTTGCATAAATAACAAAAAATATATTCCATTAGAGAAAGGGAGATAACCTAACTTTTCTAAGATGTAGAAAGCTTGGGATTCAAGGCTGTCTTTGAATAAAACTTGTAGATTTGACATACCCCAAGTAAGTTCTCTCACTTTTGTGCTACTGGTTCTCTAGGTCATGAAAGAGAGCTGATGTCACAGCTGCTGCTGCAGTTTAAAGTAGTATTTCATATACTTATGGTGATTGGAGGTCAAGTTTAAGAGTTTGAGTTAGAATTCTCTGTCCCTCTTTCTCTCTTTAAGCTGGTTGCACTTGTTTTGACTTCTCTCTATGATGTCACAGTTAATTCTATCTCAGTTGAAGAAAGTGTAACAGTTATCTCAAATGTGTAAGACTGAGGGATGCCAATCTTTGTAGGTTCTGTGGTCTCTGTGTGGATTATAAGTTTCTGATTTTCTGCTTTTCCATGTCAACATGCTAGGTGTATAGGTACATGACCCTGCTGAGCACTGGGCAGTTATCTCAATCATAGAGTGCCATTGGGAGATGTTCCAGAAGTTCACAAATAAGGTGCTCATCTGCAAAACAGAAATTTCAGGGATTCTTTGCTTCAGGCATCATTGGTTTTTTTTCAACTTGCTCTTAGGAAAGAGGTCAGCTTTAATTCATTGATATGTGATATTCTCTTTAAACTCCTGGAAGTGCTAAGTGGTCAACACTTGCCTAAATACTACAATTATGTGGGTTTTCTTTCCTCAGAAAGGTTAAACTGGTTTCAAGTAACTGACACACCATGTCCTGTAAGTACTGATTATCTTGGATTTTGCAGGTACAGACACTGAGTTTCCAGTGTGCAGATGTGTTCTTACGAATGTTATCAACATCCTCTCTTCCGTTTTATTCCTGTTGTTTCTTACATTTCTTATTCTAAATTAGCTTGAGAGATTTTTAAAGTTTAAAATGTGTTTCCTGAAAAATGCAGTGTCCTCCTCAAGAACCCCAGTAGTATGGAATGCTGTCCATAGTCTTTTCTGTTAGTAATTATGTTTCTGAAATAAGAAATATTGAATATTTCATTTTCACTGCCATTTAGAAAATAGAGACAAGTCACTATTACTGAAATGGAGTGTAATAAATAACATAAACAGTAACTTAGCATTTCTGTCTGTTAATAACCATAAACAAGGTAATATTTTCTAGGTTTAGGTTTTAAACTTCATTAACTGATCATGGATGGTTTGTAGCATATTTTCGGAATCCCAATGTTTCTTCATTGTCTTCAAATAAGCATCATGTTATTGATGACCACTTTTTGTTGAGAACAGTGTTTGAAGATGCTGAGTGCAGCCATACACATGAATTAATAAGTTTCAAAGTAATACCACAGTAAAACTTCAGCTGCAGACTTTGTGACCTACTTCTGTAGCATTTGTATAGCTCCTCTCTTCATATGATGTTTAGTTTGTGTGTCCTGGAATGAGAGTAGCAGCACCTCTGGCATGGCTAAAACACACAAGCTCATCTGCTGCCAAATTGAACTATGATGTATACAAGTACAAAATGCCATAGTGGCAAAAAAATGGACATGGTAAAAATGAGAGACAAAATAAATGTCAATATAGCTTTGGTATTAATAAAGTTGAGGCTTATTGCTAGAACTAAGTTACAAGAGATGAGAGAGCAGTTGTTCTACCACTGAAGTGTATGCCTTTGGGCATTGTTGAGTGTGGTTCCAGACAGCAGAAGAATTAAACTCATTGGGAGGTAGTATTGCTCTTTCTTTGCCAGGCTCCATTGGCCAAAGCCTCCCTACTTTCTGCTGTGTTTTCTAAGAGAAGCGAACTTAAGTCCTTATGTGAAGGTACCCCAAAGGAGAAAGAGCTTCTGGATTTGTAGACTGAGGTAGGACCTAGTAGATAATATATTCAGCACCCGGGAAACTTCCTTTGAAGCCAAGCGTTGTGTACTTTAAACCTTAAACACTTGAGAAAACTCTTAATTGGAGATATTTAGAATTTGCTGTTTCATAATTATTTTATCACTGTAATCCTTATGTGGAGAACAATGTCCTGCATTGCTTGGTTCGTAGTTTGGGACATTACTCCTCCATTCATGGGCTGTTTCTGGAAGTTAAATGCCCGAGGCTTTTAATTGGATTTGTGCATAAAGTCTTCCTGTCTATTCTTTAAAGGAAGGATTTTATTGTTACTGCATTAAGTTGGGAAATAAAGACTTCAATCCAAATTATAATTATTTTTCGGCATCTGCTCCAATCATTTACATGGTGTACGCTTGTAAATTAGGTGTTAATGAAATCCAAGTGGGGTAACAATGTGGAACATCAGAACTGCAATTGACTGGAGAGGTAGAGAACATTCAAATATCTCTGAGGAGATCTCTTCAGGAATAACTCTGAGGCGTTACATGATGTGCACAGAAACATCATTCTGTTACAGAAGTTATCTCAAATATAAAGCGAACAGAAAATTCACCTTGTACAAGGAATTGTACTTTTTGTACTTTTCTTGAGAATGGATCTTTTTCTTTTGGAAGTTGATTTTTTTTTTTAACCTAGAGCATTATTACTCAGCATTGACATTCCAGATAAGCAGCTGTTGCACATATCAGAGTATATGCCTGTTTTACGAGTGTTTCATACTCTACCTGCCTCAAAGCTCCAAATAGAATTGACTACTCCAATGCTTCTCATTTCAGGTATATTTGATATAAAGGGATTTTGTGTTATGAATTCCTGTTACGAATGTTGTAAGCTACTACTGTTAAGGTTAATAACTTCAGAAAACTGAATTACAAAAAGTTGCTTGTAGAATTATAGGAAATCTTGATGTGGTTTTAAATTTTGTACACAGTTAAATTCTGGGTGGTATTTGCCTGAAATGTGCAAGAGAATGCTACTGATTATGTGATACTGTGTAGGATGAAAACACAATATAATGCCTTAGCTCTGAAGTATATACACCTGCTGTTTTATCATTATTTATTTGACAGTGACATTCAAATTCTTATGAGAATATTCATAATCTCCGAGTGATGAAAGAATGAATTAGGGAAGATATTTTCAGTGCAGGTAGTTCCTTGAGTCATGCTGTCACCGTGCTATTCTCTCTAGACCCCAGTGACAACCTTTTTCTGGTTAGGATTTACCAGAGGAAAATGAAGGGGGAAGCAGATGATTTTCAGCCCTGTCGTTGGACCAGTCTGGAGAGTGTTTAGAAGTTGATGTATAATGACAAATTAGGTTTTTTATAGTTCTGGTGCTCCTGATTTAGCAGCTATGAGAAGCTTTACAAAGATATCACACTAAACTGTCTGAGATTGAGAGTTAAGAATAAATTCAAAATAACGTGATTTAAAAATACAAAAAATCATATAGTTAGGGCACAACAAATACTGTATTTTCAGAGAGTCTGTGAAACTAAAACTGGACTTGGTTCCTCTGGTGGTAACTAGCTGATCCAAAAGCATAGCAGCTCTGCTCTTAACCATGTAATGCTTGTGCAGATTCTTCCTAAAAACAAGCAGAACTGACCACCTCACACCCTAGAAAGAGCAAGAAGGCAAACAGTGTATTGAAGGCAATCATTCTTTCTTCTTGATTAAGATTCTCTGTGCCTCTGATTGTGTCATTAAACAGCCAAAGAGCATATCTATTGATATGAGTCTTAAAGAACAGAGAAGAGGTGAATGCTGAGATGTTACAGGGTAGCCATATTTTGTACTGGAGACCTGTATTTGACTGTAACTATAAAAGTAAGGTTTCTTTTTATTTGAATAATGCACCCATAATCTGTACAATTACAAAGTCATTAACAAACTTGGTAAGGTTTAAGCCATAGAATGTATTAAGTCTGTATGCAAAGTAGATCATAAAGATGTTTGCTGAAAAGCAATTGAATTAGGGCTGAGATCTCTCCAAATTTGATAACATCCATTACCTGACATTAATTCAGATGACAAAACATTTAATATTAAAGGAAAATTGCAAAGCAAAAAACGAAGCAAATAGAGACAGAAATGTAGAAAAGTTGTTCTAGTGTCCGTTTAGTGTCTATTTTAGTTCCCTACATCTCCAGTGGTGCTTTGAGTGGAAGCTGGGAGGAGAGGCAGCTCATGGCAGTACAACCCCAGAAGAGCTGTGGCTCCCAGCAGCAGGTGGTTCAGGGAGTTGCTGAGACAGAGGTGGCCTCTTTTAGTGAATCTTCCTGTCTTTTATAGCTATGAATTTGTGTCTTTGGCTTTAGAGTAAATGTTTTGCATCTTGGAACATGACCATGCACAATATTCAGCATGCAAGTTCTGGTTTGCTTCAAAAAGGACTTAAATATGCACTGACCTTTCTAATGTTTTCTTTTTACTCCCCTTGCAGAAAATTATCTCTTTTTTTTTTTTTTTAATTTGCTTTCTTGTCATTTTTTCCTGTTGCAGTGGCCAGGATGTATTGCCCTTTGTTTCCCTTGGCCAGGATGTGAATGCTGCTCTCTCACTTCACACGGTGTTCTACACGATGTTTGGGCACACCGCTCGCCTTTTGTTGTGTCCCACTTTTGGAGAGGTTGAATGCTTTCAGTATTCAATGGCAATAAATTCTTCCAAAAGTTTATTGTCTTCCAAGTTGCCCTCAGTAGTAAGGATTTTTATTTGAAAGTAGCCTTTTTAAATATTGTATGTATCTCTCTATGAACTGTACCAGGGGACCGTTTTGTTGTCTATTAGAGAACAATGAGGTAATCGTTAATGTTAGGTGAAATGGGCACTTCTAAGTTAATCCAGTGGATTGCATGAAGACTCATAGAGTAATGAAATTAAAACATAAAGCATTTTATATGTTACCGCTTCTTCGTACAATTACTATTGTGTGTTAAGTGGCACAACAGGTTGTATATAATATATACAATAATTCTAATATTCAAATAATACATATAAACATGAAATACATTAATAATATAAATATTATATATTAAATAATATATACAATAATTCTAATATTCAAATTCAAATGAAATTCAAATAAATCTTTTCATGTCAGAATGGTACTTTGTGTTGTAATATATAATATATACTGTCTTGTATGAATATTTTAAAAACTCACACACGTTTTTGAATGAAAGAAAAGTGTTTCACTTTCTATCTACCTCCCAGAGTTTGAAGGGGTTATATTTTTTTTAGGTTAGCGAGGAGAGCAAACATAAATCAATTAATTATTCACATTATGCTACTGCGGTACTAAAATATTCAATTTGTTGATTTAGTGTGGCTCTATCAGTATTGTTCTCTCTTGAATTCAGATTAGTTGCTTGGTCAGTACCACTGTTTTTTACAAATTATACCAAAGAGACAATGAAATATTCTTCTCCTACCATCTTGTGTTTTATGGAAAGTTACCTTGTCACGGGCTCAGAGAGAAAGAGACATTATTATTTTTATGTTTAGTTGGTTTTGGCTATTGTATCACAGTGGCATCTTCTTAAATGAAAACTTAAAACTCTGAACACAGTAAAATTGTAACATATTCATAGAATGGCATGAGTTGGAAGAGACCTTAAAGATCATCTAGTTCCACAGCCCC
Source organism: Brachypteracias leptosomus (assembly GCA_013401335.1). Classification (NCBI taxonomy): domain Eukaryota; kingdom Metazoa; phylum Chordata; class Aves; order Coraciiformes; family Brachypteraciidae; genus Brachypteracias; species Brachypteracias leptosomus. The sequence continues at coordinate 174,793 of VYZX01020183.1, forward strand.
CCTCCCATATCCCTCGCCATGGGCAGGGACACCTCCCACTAGATCAGGTTGCTCAAAGCCCCATCCAGTGTAGTCTTGAACACAGCCAGTGTTGGGGCATCTACATCCCTGGGCAACTCCTTCCAAGGACAACATAATTTTCTTTGTTGTACTATGAAAAAAATTACTTTCCATCTTACTCCAGCTTTTTCCTGTTTACAAAAATCACAGAAAATGAGATCATAGAATTGTAAAATTGGCAGGGTTGGAAGGGACCTTCAAGATCATCTCGTTCCAACCCCCCTGCCATGGGCAGGGACACCTCCCACTAGAGCAGGTTACTCACAGCCCCAGCCAGCCTGGCCTTCAACATTTCCAGGGATGAGGCTTCCACCACCTCTCTGGGCAACCTGTTCCAACTGAAAATTATGAAACCATTTTACCAGATTAAAATTCCTGTTTTGTTTAGAGGTACTTATATGAATCGTGCCATACTACAGATTCATACGGCATGTTCTCAAGTTAGAACACACGAGCAAACAAACAAAAAGCAACCACAAAGCCTCTCAATGTTGAGTTTTTTCTGATTGAAAACCATAGGTTTAGTGCTTGTATTCAAGTCAGATTTTTTTCTCACTATAATCTTGTAACATTTTGAAAGATAATTTCATATAGGGTCATGGAACAATAGGTGATCAGAGATACGCATTCTGAATAATGATGAGAAATGTAGGTCCAACTGACGTCAATTTTTCTATGAAGAAAGAACTGTGTGGTTACTCTACATAAACAGTTCTTGTGGTTTTAAAGAGCAGATTCTTTTTTTTTTTTTTCATTCAAATATATTGAAATTAGGAACACATTTTCATTGAAGTCATTCCCTCAGTTTCTTGCAGTTCTACCTGGCAAAGCCAGTGACAGTGATGTTTCACATGATGAAAGAGTGTAGAGACAGTCAGCCTGAAAAATGATGAGTTTGGTTTTCCAGAATTTATAAGCATATCCCCTCAAAAGGCAAGTCTGTTAATCCACAGACTGAAGGAACCAAGATTTCTGGAATCTTTTTTTTTTTTTACTTTATTTTTAAATATAGACAGAAGAAAAAAAAGAAATGATAAAAAAAGTGGAAGTTCTTGATTTCTAATCTCCAAGAATATCATAATCACCCCGGACTATGTAGGTAAAACTATGTCTGAAAGAATGGCTTCCTGAAGGTTATTCTCTCTGAACTCACCACAATTTTTAGAAAACTTAGGAAAGGTTTATTACTTCACTTCATAGGTAGAGGGGAAAAAACACTATATAACATTTTTGTTTTCTTTTCTCAAGCATGCATTTTTGTACATAAAACTGTTTTTGAAACCCTAATGAATACAATATATCACTTATGAAGAATTCTACCTAAGATCTTGGAAATCTTATACTCCATGATTGTTTAATTTGTCAAACTGTGAAAAATTCAGCCTCAGAAATTTATCTCGTCCATCTTGTCCCTGTACGTATCAAAGCAGTGGAAGGTAATAAGGGATACATCGTATTCATTTTTTTTCCTCTTTAAAGCATATGCGGTGAGTGGTACATAGGTCAAACTATCTTATTTTGGTTTCTTTCTGATCATTTTCTCAGACTGGGAATATAAATCAGTTTTTGTTAGTTGACACAGATTACTTTTCTCTTATTTCCCTTTCTTCAGCAGCCTGTTTACCTCCTTTTCTACATACTCAAAACCAAAACACTTGGTTTTATTTCTGTCTACTTTACTGTGAATATTAAACAGGTTTATGAAGCATCTTGCATATGATAAGTAGAGCATATCTTACTGTTCAAGAACATTTTCTTACACTTAAACACTTCTTTGCCAAACTCTTGTTTCAAAGTGTTCATTAGTTTATAATGACAACTTGAACGTAATTGTTTGATTTGAAACCTAATGATTGAGGTAATAATCTGGTTCATTTAAATATGAAGAATTGTTTGGAATTGAAAAATAGAAAATGAGAGAGGGGGCAAGAGGCATTCTTTGACTAAACATTAGGTAGCATTTGTTCACTGACCGTGGTCATGTACACTTTGAATATAAATAGTGTTTAGGTAGTGAATTAGACAGTAAATACATATGACTAAAATTAATATTCTTCCGTGAAGTGACAACATTAGTGATTATTTCTGGCAGCAGTGTTTAAGTCCTGCCTGGGGAGCTTGAAAAGATGGAAAGTCAGTAGTTGAAAAGTGCCATCTTTGGAAAGGATGGTTGGGATGGTCTCTGTGCTTCAAGGGACTGAGTTCAGAAAAATGCCCAAGCTCTCTAAGTGCTGTTCTAAGAAGCAGATCTTTGAGCACAAGTGAATGCACTGTGAGAAATGTAACCGTGGTGATTCGAAAAATTGTCAGCTCTGCTTGCCTATTCCTATTTGCTTGCAGTAATTTGTCTTTATTCTAGTTTAAGCAAAGAGCAGGGACAGAAGCAGCTGGTGTTCAGGCACTTGTTTAAAGCCCTTAAGCATGTGTTTAGAAATCCAGGTGTGCAACATGGTTTAAATGTTCTTAAATGTCTGTGAAGTTTGGATATCTAGGTGCCCCTCAGAACAAAGGCTGACATAATATTAAGAGGGTTAAGGTCTCTCTCAGTCATATTTAGGTTACCATAAGACATTAAGGTTCATTACACTTGCTATTTTTAAATTCTGCAGCATGGGCCATGCAGGTTTGGGAGCCATCAGTAAGATCGTGTTGGTTGCAGCCAACGTTCCCTTCCTGCTCTCATCATGAAGCAGTAAGGAAGTTGTATTGAAGCAACATGCTGTCACTCTTTTCTGAGCTTGGTTATTAATATTGTTTGTAGTGTAATAGAAAAAGTCTTGCGTATATTTGTACCCAGGGAAAGTCCTTTTCTACCTATTCATATGTGTAAAAGTATAGATTAGTTCTGAATCACACATGGATAAAGGTGACTCTGAAAACCTTACTGCTGCTAAATCTGTGACAGAGAGGGGAGAATTTTAACTAAAGTTCATTTAACCTGCTGATAGGCAGGCAGTGCTAATACACACAGTGAAAATCATCACCCCTAGCTTGGTACGAGTTGTTGATCCTGGAAATTTTTGTTTTAGAAAGGAAAGACGCTTTCACTTCATTATGTTGCATATAAATGAAAACAAAGCAGCAGATAAATATCTGTTGTCATGACAAAGAAAGCAGTTGTAGCATTTACAAGGAAGTCTGCTAACTTGTGTTTACTATTTTATTATTGCTTTCACATCTGAGCAGAGCAAAATGATTCATTGTGGATTATGTTGTTTGTTTCCATTAGCACATGAATCAAAGGGAGTTCAGCTCAGTCAAACAAAGGGAAAACATGGATCTCAGTGTCTGTCTATGATTAAGTTGTTAAGTGTCCAAAAAGACATTTTAATGTCGAACGTGAAAAGAGGTGATTTGTAATATTGCAGTTTTCAAACAGTGGCAGTAGATCTGAGATTGCTCATAGCACCAAAGGAAAATGTTGCATCTGTTTGAAAAGAGATCAGGGTTTAAGGTCTGTGGGGGAGGATGGGGAAGAAAATGATACGGAATAAGGGCATATAAATGATTGATTCCAGTCATATGAAATCAGATCTCACAGGGGTCAGTTAGTGTCTCCAGCAGAAAGGTTTCACTCATTGTTTTTACAATAGGTAAAAGAAAATCTGTTTAGATGCATGCACGTTATCCAGGTTGCACTTTCAATGTGCTATGGATGTAGAGAAATCAGGGAACAGAGCCAGGTTACTTAGGGAAGGTCTTATTAGCAGTATGGGGAACACTGTGGGAATATATCTGTACAGCTCTTTGAGCAAACTCAGTGCTTGCACAAAATGTTATGGTCCTGTATGCAACATAATACATCTCTCTACATATCACAATTCTGGAAACCACTCTACAGACAAATCCAGGCATGTGCCAGGCAATGTAGGCTAACTCAGCTGTGTCTGACTCCAAGCTGAGCATATGAATCCATGGGAGTAAATGTATACTGTGCTGCCCAGTGTAACCCACACCTCTGTTACTGCAGAGATTGTCCTCTTACTCAGGGTATCCAGACAGCCTCTCAGGTTGTTCATAAAGAGATAACTTCATTCAACAAGTTTCACAGTTTTTGAGGAAACAAAACTTTCAGTACAACAAAACTTCCAGTTTGCTTGTTTATCCATTATATCTTCCAAAAACCAAACTTCCTTTTTGTGGGGAAAAAAAAAAAATTCAAGCAGAAAATACCTCAAATTGTACCTAGTTTCATTCCCTTTTTCTCAACCTTATATGTATTTTGGATTTGCTTTTAAGTCACTGGAAAAATCTCCTATTGACTTCAATGGAAGTCTATGAAAAAAAAAGTTAAACAAAAAAATAGATGTGCATCATTTCATCATGACCTGGGAGTGAATATGTACTGCTTCCAGCTATGGTTGATCAGGAATGTCACTTGGTAAAGGGAAGGCAGAGTGTGCTGTGCTGCAGTGTGCACATTAGTTGGAAAGTCCTCTGACAGAGAAGGTGCCCATCTCAGGGGGTTCAGCTCAGGTCTTGGCAGAGTGTTCTCTACACTGGACCCATGAAGAAGTCAGGCCTTTTAAAAATGAGTGAGGCTTCTTCAGCTTTATTATTTGATGTATTCATTTAGTTCAGAGAGCAGCCAGAAGGATACCTAATGTCATGTGGATGAGGTGGTCTAAAGAATGTACTTCCAGTGAACTGCAACAGGTTAAACTGTACCTGCAATCAGTAAACTGAGATGGCACTCCAAAAACATCACTGTTTGATTGTGTACCCTTAATTTCTGTAACATATATATGTTTACATACGGATTTATTTGTACATATATGCATATGTTTACGTATGTATTTATTTGTACATATATGCATTTTTAAATTGCGTATAGTCTCTCTATGATTTTAATAAAATGAAGCAATAATACAATTTTAGATGTTTTTTCACCTGGAGCTATGTAGCATGAAACAACTATTATAACTAACTGCAGCACTGAACTCAAAGGGGAGTAAACTTTATTTTTATTCAGATCAGATGCAGTATTTTTTAATATTTATTTAAGTCCAAGGTCAAAATATATCCAAATGGCCTCTGGATGAAACTGAACTGGCAACTTGTTGTTTCAGTGTTTTGCCTAGCTGAGTAAATAGGATGCAAACTACTGGAAGGCTGTAGAGTGAAAGCCTCATTATCTGGTGCTGTCAGTCATGCTGCTCTGTGTATAAAGGAATCCTGGGCCTTAGTCCTTACTGCTCTGCATCTTGTGATTGATTTTATACCAGTGATAAATAGATGTGACATGGTACTAAATCATTGTGATAGAATATTACATTTAACTGTAGTGTAGGGTATAATTTTGAAAGATGGAGCTTTAAGAAGAATCATTACATCCTCTCAGTTCTTTCAAAATAAAGTTTTGTATCAAAAATATTTTACAAACTTTTGAATAAATGCTAAAAATGTACTTTTGTAAAGTCTGCTGGCAAAACTGATGGGGGACAGAGGTTTTTGTGTTGTTAGCCTTGAATTCTGCCCTGTGGAATGCATCTTCTTTCATCACTGTTTCTCTAGCTTTGACTGTGATCTTATCATCTTTCCATCCTGCGTGGAAATGTTGTCCTTGGCACTGTGGTATGTGATCATAATAAAAGAAACAATTCCTGCTCTTCTAATTCATGCTAGTATCACCTATCACTCCTTGCAGCCTATCCATGTGTAATTGTGTACCACTCTTAAGAACATTAAGGCTTTCAGAGTCAAGTACCCAAGTAGTTACAGGAAATAAAATAGGTTCAAGCCCAACGCAGCCATCACTCTGCCTCTTTCTATGCAATATTTATGAAGGATTTTAATTAGATGAAAATTTAGTCACCTTCTTATCTCTTTGCCCTCCCCACACGTGTTTGGTCTAGAAAGATGATCATTATTCTTAAAACATCTGTTGCTATAAATACTGAAATATTCACTATGCTTGACCCTTCTTTTCTTATTAATAGTACTCCAACTACTATTAATAGAAAGTACTAAGTGCTCTAATAGTAGCCTAGTTTTCTGACTGACTTTTCATTAAGTCTGCCACCAGCAGAATTTAACTAAGGAAAGCCATTATAAGAGGGAAATCAGAGAATGTCCTCATTTAACATTAAGGATACTCTTTCCATCCTAGTGGAATCCACTGCTGCACACACACTACATTGTTAGTTATCACAGTTAATGGAACAGGTTGTCTGCAGAACCTAGTGGGAGGTAGGACAAACATTGGATTTGGCATTTAGTCACATTTTCTTTTGCTGGTTCTCTTTTGGGACTTCATAACCATTTGAGTTAAGTGTTCCTGGACTTTACTGCTGGATATCTAGTGAGTGTTGAGGGACTATAACACGTCTAGGTAGATAATCAGATGTTTTGCAAAGTAAATTTTTGGAAGAAACCAGTTGTCTTCTATGAACTGTATAAAGGTCCATTTCCTTTGATATTTGAGTAATGATTTGTTTTTCTTTAAGAATATGGTAACGTACTTTCATCCAGAGAGATTTAAAATCTATAGTATCCCACTTGTAGTGAATGATTTTGTACCTGAGGAGTGGTAGATGCAAACTGAAGAACACCTACGTTGTAACCATTGCCTGTAGCCTATAGATGAATCCATTTCCAATGATTTTTAAGGAATTGTTGCACAGATATGCAACTTAGTTCTTAATATGTATACATTTCAGTGCCCTTTCACTTGTAGAAAAAAACCTCAGTGAATGGAAGCTGGCTTTAGATTCTCTAAATATGTAGATTAATTCCAACAAAGGTGAGTATGTTTTGATAAATTCAGGATTCCATCTGGACAGTGATAAGAGGGCTTAGTCTGTTCAGCAGGGATTTAAGTAAACATTATGCAAACATTTATCTCAGATGGTGGCTGGAAATCTTATGTATTTATTCCCCCAGTTGTATTTAAACTACTGTGGTTATTTTAGAACGTGATCAAGAGAAAGCTAAGAAGTGCAAGGATGTTAGCTAAATTTGTTATGCAGCAAATGTAATACAGAATAATGCTTGAAAGCAGTTGGATATAAGATTCAAAAGCCTTACCTAAGCTTAGGAAACTCTACATGTTTTCAGATTCATGAGTTTCCAGCTATGGTGTTCTGTAATTTGAAAACAAGCAGTGGTACCAGTCTAGTAATCAAGATAACTAAACAAACTGTTTACTAAGTGCCACAAAAGACAGCCATGTCTCCTGTGGTATTTCCAGTGATGTCTTTGAGTACTGCCTTCAGCTCTGAGGCCCTCAGCATAAGGAAGAACGGACCTGGTGGGGTGGGTCTGGAGTAGGGCTGGAGCACCTTCCCTGGGAGGCCAGGCTGAGAGAGTTGGGGTTGTTCAGCCTGGAGAAGAGAAGACTCTGGGGAGACCTTATAGCAGCCTTCCAGTACTTAAAGGGGGGCTACAGGGAAGATGGGGAGAGACCTTTTATCAGGGAGTGTAGTGACGGGATGAGGAGTAATAGTTTTAAACTGAAGGAGGGTAGATTTAGATTATATATTATGAAGAAATTAGTTACTTTGAGGGTGGTGAGACACTGGAATGGGTTGCCCAGAAATGTTGTGGATGCCCTATGCCTGGAAGTGTTCAAGGCCAGGTTGGACAGGATTCTGAGCAACCTGATTTAGTGGAAGATGGCCCTGCCCATGGTGGGGGGTTGGAACTAGATGATCTTTGCATATATAGGTAAAGCTAAGCAGTATGGACTATACAGTGAAGAACATATGAGAGATGAACACTTCTTAATGATGCCATGTGGTACTGACTGCATGATAAACTGAGTTCAGATGTTTCCTGTCTTAGTTTTGCATTGTCCAATCATCATGAAAAGTGAAGGATATATGGAATTTTAGATTAATTTATCCAAATTCTAAAGCACTGTGTGAGAGTGCTTTGTTACACATGATGCAGCCTCTGTTTAAGACCATGAGATTAGTTCTATAGATATGATAAAAGTTAGAATCTGTCTTGTGAAATGTTATTTGAGAACAAGTAATGGTGAAGTCCTGGACTTTTCTTGAGTGTACTCCTGTGTACTTCCCTGGCCTAAAGTTATGAAATACGTACATAACATTTCCTTATATAGGTTACATAGTCAAATATCTTGGAAAGCTTCTAGGTCAATCTTCAAAATAAAAAGTACCATCAACTGTAGTATTCTAATTAAGATCTTTCAATATTTTTAAAAAAGTAATATTCAATGAATAATTCAATAATAACACTTCAGTGATTTATAATGACCAAAATCTAGCAGGACTTGATTATATCAGATTAGCTTCAGATACTTTATTTTCCACAGCAAAAAACTAAAGGTGGGATTCTTTTTCTGGTTTCTTTGCTTCGTATTTTTTTTTTATTTTTACACGTTCCACCACATCTGACTACAAATTTACAGAAAATTGCTGGAATATGCAACAAAACCCCAGGACAATCTGCTGGAATTATTCAAACTGTTACTAATTTTGATAGGTTCGGCTGTTATTCGGTACCTGTCTTAGATCCCTCCATGATAGACTTGAAAAATATTTGCCTGTAACACTTCACTCTATGGACTCTTTTTGCTATAAATATGATATATTATTATACAGTGTATTCTGTTTAATACTAAACTATACTAGCAGCCTCCAGCTTCTGTACAAGCTGCTGTTTATTCCTCCCTTTTCTCTATACACCCTTACTTCTCTTACAGTTCTTATGCCAGTATCTATCTTCTGCACATTACCTTATTATTTCCCAAGACACAATATCATATCTCTTTTTGTATTACAGAGAGATTGGATTGACTCCATTTCCATGCTTGGCAAATCCATGTAGTATTTTAATCCATTTTCCACTTGCTCCTATGCTTTTTTTTTTCCATAAAGATTTACATATTAATGTGATAAAAGAAATATACCTGTAATTAGTCTGGTCCCATTTTAATCTTTTAGTGTAGGTTATAGTAACATATCAGCATCAAGTATATACAAAGTTTTGAGCCACACTCTGTGTGAGACAACCTCAGAAGAGGAATTGTGAGTGTGGTTTAGAGATGCTCCAGTGAGCCCTGGAATTAGTGTTACCAGCTACACACAGTATGCACCAAAGATGGCTAAACTCTGGATTTTCATTATAAGATATTTCTAATAGTGCTTTCCTTTGCTCTCTGATATACTCACCTTAGTCAGAGAAGTTCATCATAAAATGCCACCTCTCATTTGGTAGCTTTAACAAAAATACTTGTTTGCAAACTTTGGCTTTTCTGTTTCTTTTCTAAGGTACAGTATAACTTCAGCTGAGTTCTGTAAGTTTTGATTGCACTTTCAATGAAGAATTCTCACTATTCTTGCATACCCTCTTTTTATGTATTCTGTTTTCTCTGAAGTCTACAAGAAACTATGCAGATGAAGGGCAGGTTTAACCCATCACCAGTTGCCTGAGCTATTAATTCACCATTCTTTCATCCTCTTTTTATAAGTTAAACTGGTAAATACATGAGTCAAAGGATGGTTTGAACATTCTGCTCTTTTTTTGAAATCAGGGAATGTCATCTCATATTCTCTGTCAGGCCTACAAATTTTTCCTCATTTTGTCCAGTTGTCCTCTTCTGGTTTGCATTATCTAAGCTGGACAAGAGATTCATTTCAACTCCATGAGCTACAGCACTGAGAGAATTACGTCACTGTTCTCTCTTTTAACAGTGCTGTATCAGAACATTCCAACAAAATGTGAAAAGTGGTCACAAGATATTTCAGTCATGAGTTTTAATCTGCTGCCAACCTCCCACGAGCATGGCAAGGTGAATACTGTGTGCATGGTGTTTGTTGCTAAAAGCATCAGTCCCAAAGCACATCCATTTGCTGGTAAGGATGAGATCATTTAAACTAATGAGAGATTGAAAACCAGAGAGAATAGAAGATTTTTTATAAACTGACCACATGGGAAGATATAGTGTCAGTACATTTTTCTATGCTTTTGATAAAGTTAAAAGGTTATTTCTACTGTGACTTGTTTGTATTTCTGGCTGAACTTATACATTTACCTTACAAAATAGGGTATTTATTTATTTATATATGCAGATACTTCCTTTTCCGAGTTATAGAGAATTAAAAGGAGGCTACATGAACGTTAATGTATAATGTAAGCTGTAATCTTGGTTATACTCAGAGAAGAAATGTGCATACAAGGGATGTTTTTGCTTTCTGCATTGAAACTACTTCTCAGTACGAAGGACTTTAGTGCTACAGGTCAAGATCAGAATGTAGGAACAAGGGAATAATTCAGTTCCTCATTTCATGAAGAAATGGAGTTGTTTCCTTTAGCTTGACAATCACTAGACTTTTTTCTTTAAATCTTCACAAATACAATTTTCAGTGTCAGTATAACCAGTCTGTAATATTATATTGATGCTAATTTATAAAAGTACTTAGTGTGGGCTTATTTTAAATGCAGCGCATAATTTTGTGGCAAAGCTTTTAGTGGGTCTGTAAATTGACATCTCCTGTAATCAGCAGCTCAGAAACAATAGTTTTCAATCAATCAGTGAAAAAACCCCACTGTAATACACATACAGTTCTCCAGAGAATCACTGTGCTTCATAATTCAAACATGCACTTTTCCCTTGTGAGTCATAATAGAACGGCGACCATTTGGAACCCTTTAAAATGACAAAATAAAAGGAGTTCAACACTGAAAAGAAAAAACTGCCAGTTAAAAGCTGGAAACAATTTCAAAATTATGCTTTTTCCATGCAATAAATACTCAAACTTCAGCTTAGACCTTTCTATTAAGCAGATGTTGTTATTGGCATGGCTTGCTGCTTCTCTCTAAAAGAACCAGTGCCCTTAGAACAAGATTTGTACCTTTTAACTACAATAAGTGCATTAGTGGGAAAAGATGGCAGAATTCATCATGTCCAAAAAATCTTGCCGTGCATTTATATAACCATTACAAGGGTATTTGCTCCAAAGGCAATGTTTGAGTTTCTTTTCTTGTATTTCTCTGTTAATATGTTGTTCTCCTTTGCAGTGTTCTTCAGTAGGATTTCCAGACAGTTTTGGTTTCATATTTTTAACATTACCACTGGAAGAAGAGTTGAATGTAAGATTAATGAGATCATGGATAATCAGACAAAAAGAAACATCCTTTTTCACTATCTGACTTTTATGTCTATACTTCATCTTTGGTAAAGGCATTCCCCGGACACTGTGCACTAACGGTTAGTTATGCAATAGTTCAAGAGAAGTTATGGTCTTTTTCATCCCTTCCTAGTATTCAAAAGCCTGTTAGTAGAAAAGTTACTAAGATTAATTCCTATTGCCCAAGGAAGGGACAGGTCCAACACACCAGTATGTGCACAGATGGACTTTTATTACATATAGTAGTTTCATTTTTTAATCTGTTTCACTGACAGTTGAAGTAATTTTTCTCAAACAGAAGAGTAGAACAGTTAATCTTTGTGTTTTGAATAAAGGGTAGTTTGCTGGCAGTAATTTCTCCTTATACTACATGCTAGCAACTAACTTGAATTTGCAGTATGCAGTCTTGGATGTTGCATAAACAGTTTAGCAGCGGTTAGATTTCAGTTTATCTTCTCCAGAACCGAGGAATATTTTCAAGGTGCTGGATGATCCCACAATCTTTAATATTTGACCCAGACCACTTACGGAAAATTTCTTCTATAGGCTTTTTTTTAATTCCAGGAATGATCAGCTGCTAAGGGCAGTAGTTGAGAGAGAGGGATGTGCTTGATATACACTTAAGGCTTAGGCTATTCAAGTCAATGAAAAGGCATTTATTATCCTTAGAAGCCTTCTTCGAGTTACATTGTGATGCTCTTTCAACCTTGGTACAGCACGATGAGTAAAACTGCTCAGGCAAAGGCAGTGAAAGGGACTGTTAAACCTTCCCTCATGGTAACACCGAAAGAATAAATAGAAAGTCAATGAGGTGAGAAGTAAATATTTATAGATTTGAACTGTTGACTTGCCCTGGTAGAATTAATTGCACAAATCCTGGTGCATGGTGATCTACATAAAGCACTAAGATTGTGTCCTTTATCAGGAACAAAGTGAAATCTGACACAGCAGAGGTTTGAATGGGTAACCATGAGTGTCATTTGTGTGTCTGTTTTATCTTGGCCCTAGCAACAAGATTCTCTGCAATTCAACCCAAGGATGAGGGTGAGCTGCTGCCATGTCTGATACTTTACATTCTAAGAGCGTTTTGCTTATAATCAGAGTGTTTAAAAAAAGAGACATCCCAGAGCAGTGTCAGCCAGGCCTACCCCGAGCTTTGGCCCAGTACTCCCGCAGCAGCCCCTGTGCACTCCGGTCTGCAGGCGCTGTGTGAGGCCCAAGCCACCTGCAGGGCTATAGGGTTGTTTCTTTTTACTGCTTAGGCTTTTCTCTTTGTGACACAACACCAGGTTTTCTTTCTTTCAGTATTTTAAAATGGTGTTTATGATGATTTGTGCCAAAGAAAACAAAGCCTGGGTTCTTACATGTATTTTTGCTGCTGAGAATAAGAAAGAGTGTTCCTGTGGGTTCAAAATACAGTGTGAGTACTGGCATTAAGGGCATTTAACTATTTGTGTTCTAATTCATGTAATAGTTGCTCTAATCCATCTTGAGTGAACTGAGATTGCTGAAATAGCTCGAGGGTTTGATCACTGATCATTATTTGAAATAAATATTGGTACATGTAGTTGTACTGGAAATGCTGCAATTCTTGGGGAAGTGTTTTAATGATATTACATTGTAAGTAGATATATTTTTTCTAGTATGAAGTGTTATGAGCATTTTATGAGATTTATAACTTTGAATATGATAATCAGATGAAATACTGATTTCATGAAAATATTTATTTCCCTTCTAGTAAAAGGACAAAATTATGAGAAACTGGCTACGGGGCATTCAAGATACATGTAAGAAAAATTGAATACTAAGTTCAAAATGGAAGGGTGAAGTGAATCTCTGAATGTTTGGATGAATCCATAGTCAGAATCTCCAGACGTACTGAGTGGAACCTAGAACCATGGCACTGAACTGTGCCGGGACTACTCACTGGCTGCCAGTTTTCAGCACTTTATTCTGTGTCTCAGGACACGCTGCTTGTTCTTGAAAGCTCAACCTCAGCATATAGGAATCATTTATTTTCCTCAAATTTTATGCTAATCACAACTATATAGAAAAATGTGAAATGCAAATCCTGAAGACTTAAATAGTAGGGCAACAAAAATTATTATTTTTACATATACCACTGTTTAGACTGGTGTGGTGTGCTGACTTTGTCTTCAGAAGTTTATGGTGACACGGCTGATGAGATCACACACTGAACTAACCTGGGCATAATTTTTCAGCGGTGAGAAAAAGGGATTAATAGTGTAACTTATAATAATTAATTAATAACCAGACACACGTTTTGAAATGAGGGGATCTATGTGGCAAAATTAGCCTTTCTCTTCTATTTGTACATGTCTCTGTGGAGGACACTGCTAACAAGACACCTGTTTAAAACAATTCTAGGGAGCAACTGATTTATTTTTTTTAAATCCTCATTTTAGAACACCTATTTTTGTATCGTATGCTAGATGAACCTTCTCTAACAGTAGAGAAAGTTCCTATTCACTTAACTGAAGAGGAAAATGTAATACATGAAGGCATATGTTCCACAGAGTTCTCTATAGTAGCAAACTACTATAGTTTGTGGAAATGTCAAGCTGTTCTGAGTTTTGCAGGGTATCTTGAGGGTAGTATTTGTGCTGACCAGTAGGATAAGGGGGCTGATAAAACCATACTGTCCTTATATTGGCTTGACACCATGTGTTCGGATTACATTGTATAGAATTTCTTTGTTTTGATTGCTCTTCCTCCTACAACGTTATGCTTTAAAGCTTATTTGACCATTAATTTATTAACCTTTAGTTTTGTAGGGTTTAGGGTTTTTTTTAAAGAATAACCAAGGAGGCAGGGCTCTGTGTCCTCACTGCACTGACAGCACAGGAGCATAGCTAGAGGACTGCCAAAGGAATCAATTATGATTTGGAAAATGGCAAGCCCTGGGTCCCTGCCAATCTGCAAATAGACTGGGCAGCTTGCTATTTCTGACAACATGTGTGCAATTTAAAATGACCAAAAATACCTTTTTTTTTTCTCGGCTTCTTTTGCAACAGCAGGTGACATGTTGACATTAGAAATAGCAGGCAATGTGATGCCTTATGATTGTGCTCTGGAGTACTAGCCAAATACTTGATTGCCAGTGATAAAAGGATCCATTATGTAAGATTTGTATGTTTGCACCAGTGCTTTCATATTATACTATTTTTCAATAGACTATTTTGGTAAGGTGATATTTTGATATAAATATCACATGTCCACATTTTCTCTCCTGTCTGTTTTGGAAAGCATTTATAACGTGTATCAATAGAGAGACAGTATTTGTTATTAGTGCAACAACTTATGTAAAGCAAAATTTCTGCCTCTGTATTATTGGGTAACTCTATATTTCGATAGGCAAGATTTCAAAAACCTCTGTCTCAACCCTTTTTTTTTTTTAATTTTGATTTTTTTTTTTCCTGTAAGCAAGTGTCCTGGCTTCACTGGGGCAGAATCCCAGGCCAGCCGTGGTCTGCAGGCCATTAGCAGTTTGGAGTCAGGCAGGGCAGTGACCTGAGCTGCCTACAGGTGTATCCCATCCCAGAAATGGCAGGCTCAGTATAAAGGGGGAAGTTTGCTGTGTATGAGGACTCCTCCTGGTCCTCCTTCTCCTTCAGGTCCTGCTTCTCCCCATCCCTGCTGGGCTCACTTGCTATTCTGCTCCTGAGGATGCTTTCCTGATATTGTGACAGCTGTACATTTGCTGGGCTGAGTATAATGTTGTATACTTTGTATTGATATCGGTATTAGTTTTGCTCTTTAATTAAATCCACTTTCATTTCAACCCATGGGTCTCCTCTCCTTTTCAGATCCCCTTTCTTTGTTGTGGATGGGTTCTTGGGTGATAACTGCTGTAGTTTATCCCTGGATACCAGCTAAATGTGACAGCAAGATAAAAATTTTGTTCAGAATTTTTTACTTGGGTTATAAACACAGCAAAGAATCACAAGTTTGAGTAGTGCCTTCAGCCTAAAGACTCAATTAAATTTGTTTAATGAAGTAGCTGACGCTTGTGAAAGAAAGGAAGAAAAAAGGCATGTGTGTATATGTGTGCTCAGCACTGAAGTTGGAGAAGTGGGGGGTCACACTTTTAAACTTTCCTAAAGTCATGATTGCAATCGTGTGGTAACACTTTGTGTAGCTTTCCGGAGCAGTAAGCTGACCCAGTCTCAGGATTCCTGGTGGGTTGTCATAGCTCATGCTGGGAGTTGGGGCTACATCCTATAGAGGCCTGGGGTGCTGGACATTTATGTTCTGTAACCTACACTGCAGCTATCAGCTGAATCTTCAAAGCGAGGGGACACTACACCGAAAATAATAGAAAACTGATAAAGTGAATACCTGGAATTCAAAAGCCCCAATCTACTTTGTAATGAGTAATTCATGCCTACAAGTACCTTGTTCTGCTGTCATTGTTTAGCAAAGACAGAGATACCACCATCTGCACTTTGACTAAGGCCTGCACAGGTTTTATGTACAGTGTGTGTGTTTAGAGTGATGCACCTCTTGTGTTTCATGCTTGTAGACTGTAAATAAAATAAGGGAAAAGCATTGTACTGTGGAATTCTGATCTTTCTTGAGACAAGTAAAGACAATAACTGAGCAAAACAGTTGCTATATGAGTTCCAAGCAAGTGGGTTTTAAATAAGATCATTTGTACCCTCTTACTGATGGAAAGCTTGCATTAAGCAATGGCATCTAGGAGGCTGACAAAATAAAAACATAACAAAATGATATTAAGACTCAGCAAATGCTCCTTGATATTGGAGAGAGCTTTCAGATTGGCACAGATTGAGTTTTGTAGGAATTATATAAATGACAGCAGTCTTGTTTAAAAAAACTAGTTGTATGAACAGTGATTTCTAAGTTTATGACCAATTAAGTGTTCCTCAGCCACTACCACTTAAGTTAAAGGAAATAGCTTCTTAATGTGCTGTAAATCTACAGATGGAAAATGGCAATAAAACTGCTGATAAAATTTGGGGCTTATAAGTTAAGAAGCTTATCAAACAATGTAGTTATGCTTATTTGCTTTTAGAGAACTTTATTAATTGCATGAATACAATTTAAATGACTAGGAAACCTTGAGTTTGTAATGTTAATGGAATTATTTTGCTGTGGCCCTCCTGAACGCCTTTGTTTATTTTTTATAGTATATGTAAAGTATAAAATGAGGTTTGAAAAATCTTCAGGATACCATACTCTTGCTTCAAAACAGATCATTTATTTCTCCTAGATACTTGTCCTGTTCTTTATCTGGGAATTCTTTTAGAGCTATTTAATCAATTCCAGTGGGAAAAAAAAACACGTTCTTCTAATATCTAACTTGGATTCTTCATTCCCCCAACTGATACTTTCAGAGTATGATAAACATATTTTGTTGCATGCAAGCATGTCAATATTTAACAAAATATTTCTATGCTGGTTAGAATTGGAGCACAACGCCTGTTCCCCTGGTAGGTGGTAGATAGATGACTTTTTTCTGTACTGTTCATTACCTTTGTTGGTTGATGAATGATTTCATGCATATTAAGTTACTTCTACTTGTGACTATTTGAGTATCTAAAGTTATAATGAATGATGTTTCAGACCTTATGAAAAGTATAGAGGTATATCTTGCAGTCTGTTGGGCTCTGTTGATGTCACTACTGCTTCATTTGCTCTTTCTTTGATCCATGAGGAATTCATGGAGAATCCAAATGGTATACTTAAGAGAATCCTGTCATTTGATCTGTATGTGAGTGTTTCAAAAGCCCTTTTTTCCACTGGAAATATAAAAAAGATAAAATCTTCAAATTAAGTTTACAAGAATGGTGTTTAAAAAACATCAGATAATTTGGATGCATAAATTTCCCTGGCATCAAATTTTAAATTCTGGAATATAGCATAGCTGATTTTTTTTTCAGCTTAGTTTACCTTCCTAAGGAAAGGGAACTGATGGTTTCTTATTTTCACACTGCAGCACAGTTAAGTGTCCAGCTCAGTAAGTATGCTGCAGAGTGAAAAGGAATTGGAATAATATTTTATTATAATGAATTTTTGAAAGATACAAAAGAAGTAGTTAGAAACCAGCAAGTACAGTCGGTAACAGTAAGATCTTCTCTACCACTCTTAATTCTAAATAACTAATCACTACTTATACCCAGCTCCAGGAAGGTCAGTTTATTTCCAAAGAAAATTCTTAGGTCTTGGCACTGGGTCACACAAGCACTTTTTTGTTCTTAAAGGAGGACTTCTGCTTCAGAAGTACCTAATAGTACTGTAATCACAGAATCACAGAATGTCAGGGATTGGAAGGGACCTCAAAAGATCATCTAGTCCAATCCCCCTGCCGGAGCAGGAACACCTAGATGAGGTTACACAGGAACATGTCCAGACGGGTTTTGAATATCTCCAGAGAAGAAGACTCCACANGGCAGCACAGCTCTGGGGTGTCAGCCACTCCTCCCAGCTTGGTAAGTTTCATTAGTGGTGAAAACAGCAGCAACACTCTTGTTATTGATCATTAGATATGGCATAAACAATATTTGGCAGAGTCCAGACATCTTTATGTGCTTGTGGCCTCTGGAACTGTCTTGACTCAAAATTGTCATGGAGGAGATTGGTGTCATTGGACTACAAGCAAGGTTTTCACTCGTGGTCTAAAGTGAAGCCTGGCATAATGGTGAATATGTCTTGTATTCTTTTCTTTATCCAGATAGCAGATGAACACCAGACAAGTATTTTATGTATATATTATAGCTAAGTTTCAAAACTAATGAAGATTGTGCTGGTCTTCTCTGGGAATGAAACATTAACTATTTTAGAAAAGCTTAAATATAGTATTATGAGCTCACATACACACACAAGTGCTGAAAGATTTTTACTAGGTTCTAAAACCTTTGAAGTTAGGAAATACATGTGAAATATTATTTAGGCTGCCTTGTGTGTAACTACAATGTAATTATAAACTGATCATGATTTTTTTCTAACCCATTTCTAGTATTAAATCAATGTGTAATGACAGTGACTCTTATCAGTACAATACTGGCCTCAGGTACTGCAAAAGTTGAGTGATGAAGAAAGTAAGGTTAGGCAGCAAGAAAATGGCTTCTTGATTCTGGGCTGAAATACAGAGTTCCTGTGTACTTTTAATTCATTGAAAATCAAGTTATCCCCAACTGCCCATGAATTTTCTGTTTCCCATTGCTTAGTTTTTATTTGCCTTGCTTGAAGTGCTTGGATCTGATTTGCAGAGTTGATCCGGTTTTGAAAGACCAAATCCATTCACCAGAAATTGTGCTTTGCAAATACAGGAGACTGAGTGTTCTGATAAACCTCTGTCCTAAGTTAAGCAGATGGCTTCTGTGAATGCAGAAGGTCTGAAATATCCAGGAGTTAAGTCATGGAGCACAAATGGAAACAGAAGAGTATGAGGATCTTGGAAAAAGCAGACTAGTTTCAGTCAGGGCTTTATACTGCTTTAGTACCAGATTGAGAAGCTGGTGACCACAGAAGAGCCAGAACCTCAGATCTGGCTGCTGGCATTGCTTGATTTTTGACCATTGAAATGATCATTGCTTGCTCATTTCTGAAAAGACTGATTTTTTTTAAGGAATTCAGCCTACAAATTTCACCTACTGTGGAAAACTTCAGCTTGGCTGATTAAAATTTAGTGGAACTATAGGAAACTAAAGGCTTACTACTGAAATAAAAAAATTAATCTGATTAATCTGGGTTTGCTGAGGTTATTTTCAGTAGTCTATTGGGTGGAGGCTGGACAAAAAAAAAAAAATTGTAAACAAACCTACCATTTCAAACCTTCCTACCCTAAAGACACATCTTCAAATGTCTTCCCTACATTGTGGCCGATTTGCAAAGGCAAAGGTAATTTTGATCCCCTTCCTAGGTTGCTCATACTTTTTCAAAAACTGTAAAACACAAGCTCATGTAAGCCTGGCACCTGATACTGTTGTTCTCCTTTGGTTTGCACTGAATGCCAAGTTCTGACTGCTGCATCACTAATGGTATTCTCATCTTTGAAAAAAGAATCTTCAAAACTTCCAACTCTGAAGAATTGTAAGAGTTAGAATTCGCAGCTTACTTTTCATTTGCACTGTAGTGAAAAATGTCATTAGCACTCATGTGCTGGGGCTTATGTGTGAGCACAGTTGGGTGGCTGGGCACACGTTTCCTCAGAAGTCAAACAGCAACTTGGTTTCCTCTTGTCAGAGGCTGAGTCGTCATCATTTCCAGTTACCTGCAGCCTTCAGGATCAAACAGGCAATACACTGAGTCAGTTTGGGACAGGCTGTCGTGATGAGTTATCTGGAAAGAGGAACAAATGCAAGATGGAGGCATTTGCTATTCCTGAGCATAAAGAATGAGGCAATACAGAAATAAGACAGGACAACTACTATTACTTGTCAGAAAGCCAACTATTGCTGCAGAAGATCATGTCTGCTGCGACAGTAATAGTGATGAATTGTGTACACAAAGTTGAGCATAAGTAACTAAACTGAAAGAGAAATCTTGATGAATGGCTTTTGACATTGATTTTCAAATTATTATGGAGAGACTTCCCCTCCAAAATGGCTAATGGAATAGCATCTGAATCAGATAGAGTACCTAGGCAAGTTTTCAGGAGTCTGGGTCTCTGGTAGATGCTGTTTCTCTTCTGTTGCTTAGGTCAGTCCTGAGGACAGTTAGGACTGACATCCTAACTATATTATTTCACTAGTATATTTTTTTCATTCAAAAAAAACCCCAAAACAGATTAAAAATAGAGCCAGTTTATAGACACAAGAGATGTAACACTGGTTTGCACAGCTAAAAAAGTGCAATTAACCTCTCCTACAGTTCAAGTAGACCAAAACCCAGATGTTTTTTAACTTGGGATTTAATTACACTTTTCCATTCCAGAACAGCATTACAGTAATTGGGAAATTTTACTCAAAACTAAATTCCTGGAAATCATTCAATGTTATGCCTTATTTTTCTCTAAGGGTTGTTTAAAAAATTGAGATGAGGAAGTTCTGAAATAAAAATCCACATGCTCTTAAAAGATCTAAACAGAAAAAGTTCACTTTTCAGAAAACCTTTTTTTTCTGTATTAGTTTTTTCCTGTGCAGTTTTGTCAGAATCATCCTTTCCATGGGCACCTACTTTGGACAAATAGGCATTTTCCAAGAGAATTTCTGTCCTGTATCTATATCAGTTTAAGTGCTTTTTCCTGTTTGAGAACATTTGAGGTCAGTGCTTACTGGAGCCTGGGGAGGGTTTCTCTGTGCTCTGCTTACCCTGTTGAGTGTTTTCCTCAGCACTAGCACAGGTCGGAGTGAGAGTTGCCTGGCCAGCCAGCTCATCGTGTGACACAGGCTCTTGTGCAGCTGGTTTTAAAGGATGAGGTTTTCTTGGGCAGCCTTAGCTAACCTTGGGTGTGTGACGTTTGTACTAGATGTTGCATAGATTTTAAGCCAAATTCAGTGTATTCTATGTTTCTGCAGTACCACTCTTCCACAATCGAACCTATGTCGATAGTGTGATTTGTAGTAGTGTATATGGAGCCCTGTTTTTTCCCTCTTTGAAATCAAATCTCTACTCATGGGTGGGGATTGGTAAGAGTGTTTGCATTTTAAAATCATTCCCTATCTATATCCTCTGTGTGAAGAATCCCTTCTCATAGTTCTTAAAGCATCCCTTCCCACAGCTCTGAGCCATTTTGGATCTTCCTTATCACAGAATCTCTATCATCATAAAGCACAACTTAAAGTTTGTTTCTGATTAATCTGGGTTTGATTTATGAGCTGATTTCAGTGTTCAGGTCAAGCCTTTGGCTGGTATCAAGTAAGTCAAGCTCTAGGGGAAGAATGTAAATATGTTCTTACTGCAGCCTAATCCATGGAGAAGAAAAAGAGACAGGTGCTGTGCCTTGTGTCTGTATTGAGCAAATAACTTAAGCCTAGAGATAGGACCATTCTTGTATAAAGAAAGCAAATAAAAGTAAGCATAAAACCAGAATAATTTTAATATTTTTAAAGTGGATGGTTAGTACTTAATCAGACTTTTTCATTTATAATACCTATTTAAAATGTGCATTTATATTATATTTAATTTATCTCCTGCTTGCATGCATATAATGATCTAATACTTGGTAACAGTGTGACCTAGTAGTTAATAGCAGGGAGTAAAAGAAAAGAAGAGCAAACAAACCATGATGTTTCAAAAGAGATTAATAAGAGCCACAACTCTACAATTGATTGTAAATTAACACGGGATGAAATTGGAAAAAGTTTAGGGAAGTATGTTTTACAGCTCACAAGAATATAGCTGTTTCTGATTCATTCTTCAATCCCATCAGCATTTTGAGACAGGCTGTGCAAAGAGGTGAAAAAGGACACTACAGTTTCCAAAATGATGCTGCCAGACTTTTTGAGAGTGGTGGTGTACACACTGCAAGGACAACAAATGCTACTGAGAAAGGGTAAGAAGAGAAGCTGGTTGTGTATTTTAACTGGTGTTTCCTTCATGCTGATGTATCTCTAGAAGGTCCAGTACAGTATCAACTGGTATGAGGATTTCTGTTGTTCTAATGACCATGAGAATGGCAGCAGTGTAGCTTTGGGACTTGGAGAAGTTTTTCAAATAATTGATTGGGAGTGATCTTCTAGATGTTCCTCAAGTTAGGCTTTAACTTGTTCTATACGGTGAGGTGGCAGTTGTTGCTAAGGGTAGTTTTTCCATTGTCAAGTGACTTGGATTGCACAATATGAGTGGTAAGACAGTCGTTAGTAATATTAGTGCTCTCAGGATCTTTCATGTCTACTAGATAGGTTTGCTCTGTGTCACTACTACTGTCTGCTTTTGCCCTGGAACTGTTAATCACAGCAAATTAGTAGATTGTTATTTTATTGGACTAGTAAATAGGACTGCTTTTATAATTTCTTATACTTACTGGCTTGTTTAGTATGTTTGACTGTGTAGTTAACTGCAAAAAAATAAAATCCTGCAGATGCTCTGAAGCTCCCTTTGTCAAGCCAAACTTTCTGAAGGTGAGCAACAATTACATATCAGGGTGTGAGAGCCTGAGGAGCTTAACAGTTTAATCATTGGAGTTCCAGGTTGTACAGATCTAACCATTGCAAAATGGATCTTGTGTTGTGTTCTGGACAAATCATGTTAATACAATGGCAAATGCTATTGAGCTGGAGTTGGAATAAGGCATGAGCAAACTAAGAATCTCTGTATCTTCTGTTTTACATCTCATTGATCTGGAAGAATCTCTGCTGTAGCAAGAAGATACACTTAGGGACATGAGACTAAGCATGTGGCATCATCACTGTAGTAATTACTCATCAGTTATGAATACAGACATTCAAGCATCTCTTCTTAGTTGTGTCAGTGAGTTGCTGTGCATTAATACCTCACCTCTCTGTGTTTCTCTGTCTCCATCTTTTAGAATAGAATGGCTTTCTGTAACAATATCCTGAGATCCTTTAAAAACTGAGGTGTGTAAGGTGTAAAGTGCTACTGCAGTGCTCAGTAAACTGGATCGGCAGCAAACAGTATGAAATACGCCTCAGAGAATCCTAATTAATTTAGAACCACAGTAAACAAATGGCTTGTCACTTTCAGTTTATATAAGTACAAAAAAAATGTGGAGGTTGGGGTTAGAAACACTCTCAAGAACATATGCTTAACAAACCACAGTAAGCAGAACAAACCAGGGAAAGTCTAAGCAGAAGCAGAGATAACCCTGGCACCATCAGCAGATTGTATGGCTATGATCCAGAATGCAAAGAGAAGATTGTTCAAACAAGTCATTCATATATTTAATTAACTATGGCAAAGTGTTCCAATTGTAAGAGGTTATTTTAATATTGTGCAAATGCCATACTAACCACATGCTCACCCCTGTTCTTCTGGAGATAACAGAAAAACTCCCACTGACTTAAACAGGAGCAAGACAGGACATTGAATATTGAAAATCAGGGGTTATATTGGGTGCCATTAAATCTTCAAATCTATTAAAACAGCAGACTGAGGAGAGCAGAATAGGTGCTATTTTAATAGAAATCTTGGCAATTTATTATCCTTCTATAACATGAACTTAATGAAAACATTTGGGTAACTATTTAAATTTATTTTTTTTCCATCTTTAAATATGTGTGTGTATTTCTATGGAATAGAATTAAATGTATGTATACCCAAAGCACTAAATGTATGTGCTGAGGGGAAGGTCATCGTGCATTTGGTCTTTGCTCCAGCTCTCAGGCTGTGGCTGAACAGCCACGGGTAGGAATGTTTTAGCTCTCACAACTGTGCACAGACAGAGTTCTGCTGCCTCTCCTGCCCTTGGAGAGGGAACAGGAGCAGGCTTCGTTTTGTTTCTTGGTGTTAGTGTGAAGTGGAGGTGGGGCTGAGAAGAGGGCCACCTCTGCATGGCACCTCAGTGGAAGACATGGACCTCCAGCAAACTCAGCCAGAGCTGGGCTGGATCTGGGGATAGGGGGGCTGGCACTGGCAGCATGGCAGAGCCAAAGCTAACCAGAGCAAGCCAAACCTACTTAGTCCAGGGTGTAGTTTTGGAACCCATTAGAGCCATTCTGTGTACCCATACTGAAAGGGAACTGCATTAGTAGACTTGCTTGTGTAGCTGCTGAGATAGATCAGCATGCTAATAAGGTTGAAAGCTAACCCATCCCTCCAAAAATTAGTTTTCAGCTCTATAAGTTCTGTCACCCAGCCAGTTTCAGAGCCATTTGGAGTGCTAGTACAGGGAGGGAGGGAACGTGGGACAGCAGGACCAATGCTTTTGGAGGCTGTGTAGCTCAGATCAGTTATAAAACCATACTGCCAGTCCCACAGTGGTGATAGATCCAGGCTGGGAGCAGACAGGAGGAGCTGAAGAGAAAAAGATAAGATAGAGGCAGCCCCAGGAAGTGAAAGGCCAAGGGCTGGGCAAAAAAAAGTCGAGTGCTGAATCTAGTGGTTTGTGAAATACTGTCAATTTTCTAAACTAAAGGTGTAATTGCCAAAATGTTGGAAAGAGTTATCTATACAGTTCCCTTCAATCGTCAGGCTAAATGTCAACTATGTTGCTTAATTCTGTAGACAAGAAAGTCTGAGATAGATTTGAAAGTCTTAGCCCTGCTTAAGTGTTGCATACCATGTCTTCTTAGCATGCAAGGATTCACTTGCCTAATTTAAGTTACTTAAAATTGTCAACTTTGGTAAAATCATATTTAAAGAAGAGATATGTTGTCACACTTCCTTTTCCTGAAAAAAATTTACTGTTGGACTTCTCTTCCTCAGTCAGAAATAAGTAGATTGACTGAAGGTTGGGGTTAAGTGAAGGGGACCTACAAGAAGGCTAGAGGGGGACTTTTAGCAAGGGCCTGTGGTGATAGGATGCGGGGTAATGGGTTCAAACTGGAAGAGGGTAGATTTAGATTAGAAATTAGAAGGAAATTCTTTACTCAGATGATGGTGAGACACTGAAACAGGCTGCCCAAGGAGGCTGTGGATGCTCCATCCCTGGAGGTGTTCAAGACCAGGCTGGATGAGGTCCTGGGTGGCCTGGTCTAGTGGGAGGTGTCCCTGCCATGGTGGGGGGTTGAAAGTAGATCATCCTGAAAGGTCCCTTCCAACCTAAACCATTCTATGATTCTGTGATTCTGGTTTAAATTTCTTGCTTTCCAAGGTGAAAGGAAAAACTCTTTTAATTCTAGTGCAAACCTACATGGCATTTGTGAATCTGTCACTACTTTGAAATAATGACATGTTAACCCTATCTTTCAGGATTTGTATGTGCTCAAGATAGTCACCCACCAGAAGCAAGGATATATAGGTATTGGTGCATGTATATATGTTTATGTATAAATTAATAATTATGAATGGCTTTTAAATGTATACATGATTATGCAGGACTTGTGTGTGAGTTTGTCAAAGTAAACCCATGATCGTTATCTTTCAAAGTCTCTGAGTCTCTGACTCAGCCAGGGAATGAATCTGAAATTTGTCTGAACTTGGTGAAATTTTCAGGATACAGGCTGCCTTCCTCCTGTTGGTGCAGCTTTGGAAGGAAACTACTTACTCCATGTTTCAGCAACAAACTTGGACAGGATGTATTCCTGCTTGGATGTTCTTATATATTTTGGCTTAGCCACAAAACTGAGAAAGCAGATATTTGTACAACATGAGCCTTCACCATTATGGACAGAGATATCACAGAATCACAGAATCACAGAATGTCAGGGATTGGAAGGGACCTCAAAAGATCATCTAGTCCAACCCCCTGCCGGAGCAGGATCACCTAGATGAGGTTACACAGGAACATGTCCAGGCGGGTTTTGAATATCTCCAGAGAAGGAGACTCCACAACCTCCCTGGGCAGCCCGTTCCAGTGTCCTGTTCCCCTCACTGAGAAGAAGTTTCTTCTCATATTTAAGTGGAACCTCCTGTGTTCCAGTTTGTACCCATTACCCCTTGTCTTATCATTGTTTGTCACTGAGAAGAGCCTGGCTCCATCTTTGTGACACTCCCCCTTTATATATTTATAAACATTAATGAGGTCTCCCCTCAGTCTCCTCTTCTGCAAGCTAAAAAGCCCCAGCTCCCTCAGCCTTTCCTCATAAGGGAGATGCTCCACTCCCTTATGTCACATTTTAGCAAAAACAGATAATGTTTTATCTGGTTCCTCAAAAAAAGAGAGGCAGAAAGTAAGCTGTTACCTGAAGGTGCCCAGAGGTCTGGAATACTGCAACAATTACAGGCAGTGAGTAACTTGCAGGCAGAGTGCAGGGGAACTGTCAAGTACACGAGGTGGGTTACTAGAATGAACCTGGCAGTGGGGAGCTTCTGGTACCACAGCAGACTGGATGAGATTGGCTTGCTTAAAGTAACACGATGGGGGCTGAGATGGAGAATGATTTTCTCTCTATAAATGTATCAAGGGAATAAACACAGTGAATGGGGAAGAACTATTTAAACAGAAGGATGGTGATGGCATAGTGACAGATAGTTATCATCAGACTTGAAGAGAAGCAGGGCAGAAATCAGAACATTTCTGACCGTAAGAATGGTAGTTTCTGGAATGGTCTTCCAGGTGCAGTAGTGAGGATAAGCAGACAAATTTTGTGATGAACCTCGAAAAATTTGTGATCCTATGTAATGTGAATGTCTGCAATAGCCTAGAATTGGACTAGAAGACCAAGATTTCTCTTTCATTCCTTTATTTTTGCATCAGATCTTTGAATTTGTGCAAAATAAATGCAGATGTAATGAGTAGTTTATGAGCTCACCTTGTGCCTTATCCCTAGCTTTGATGGGTTCCTGTGTAAGATAGTCAACGAACCAATATTAATCAACAGATTTAAAGCCTCCAAATATTGTTTATTTTCATTCCATTGGTTTAATTTTAGCTACTTTTAATTTTATTGCTGCTTTATTTGAATATGTATGTGCATATCCAGACTTTTACATTACTATATTCTTACAAAATTCTACACTATTTTCTATATCAATCACTCTATTTCCCTAGAGCAAATACTGTCACTTAGTCATCTTTGCAGACTTTTTTTAGCTGCAACTATTTAAAATACTTTTTTTTTTTCTCAAACTTTGGTATCCCCTACCTTATGTAGCAATTCTAAATGATTATGCTAGAAATGAATACACAATGTAATCTTCCCCAGGCATAACAGATGATTGATGGTGGGAGTCAGAAGGACTCATCCTACAGAAGGCACTAGCATGTTATCTGAAGATACAAAAATGTAGATTTTCTCAAAATTGGTGTCTATAAACATTTAAGGATTAAAATAATAAGCCTTGATATCCTAAATTAGTCCCAGCCTTATTAAACAGCAATAAGTGTGAAAGATTTTCATGGTCATTAGTAGGGGATTGCCACATACACAGATTCTATTACACCTCCTTTATAAGTGACTGTGATTATTCCAGATACATATAACATGTCTGATGGGTTTCTAACCCCAGGCTAAGTTTCAGGGCCAAATCTGGAATGTTTCCTTGGAAATTTTTCTCACTTACTAACCTTGTAAATCAATGAGATATTATGGGGTTGGTTTTCCTCTGTTAAGGTGTGGTTGTGCAGTGGTATTGGTTTGTGTATACCTATTGGAATTTCCTTCTGTAACTTAAGATGTTTGTTGATTTAGATTGGAATTCTATTTATCTGGTGCTCACAGAACACAAGTAATCATAGTTCTGACTACCTCCCCTTGGCATTATAATGAACTAAATCTTTAGGAAGCTTTGTGTTTGGGGAAAAAAATCACGAACGTTTAGTAGGCAAGCATGCTTCTTTCTGTACTGCATGTAGAACTGTTGGACAATATCTGTCTGAAGAGAACAGCAAAGCACAGTATGTGAGGACACATTGTTTATATGTATTTAAAGGTTATCACATCCTATTCGCTATATGAATAGCCCCGACTGACATTTTCTGTCTTTTCTCAAGCGATGCATGTCTTGTTCATTGTGCTGTGCCCAGTCAGCTGTCAGGCACTGCATCAGGGGACCAAAAGCTATTTTCTTTCACTGTTTTGTTTGCACTTCAACTAAAAAGCTTTGAATCTTATGATTTCTTTGCGATACAAAAACTAATATACAACCAGGGATAGCAACTTTTATCAGACGAAGAAATTCTGTAGCACTTTATTTCACGTTTCAGCCGTGCCAGACAGAAAAGTAAATATAAAAGCAACGCTGGATTTGGAAAAAGGTGCATGTTTTAAAAAGTCTTTGGTTAGCAAACGTTATCTAAGTTATCCAGCTCTTGACAAGCTTAATTAAAGTTATAAATAAATTTTAAAAGGAGGATGAAAGTATGTTTGGCTTTATACTTACATTGTTGCTATAAAATACCCGTCCAATTCACTCTTGCTTACCCGGGAGTGGCAGTGGTGCCTCACAGGCTTGGTGGCAATTTAGAACCACACTACGAGCCATCTTGCAAGACATAGGGCAATGGGAACAAGAGTTGCACCTTAACTACACCTTATAACAATTCCTTTACAGAGCAAATACTTACATTTTTCATTTGGAAGTGCTAACCAGGAAAAAGTGGGGTCCTGCTTATCCATTAAATATCTGTTCAGCAGCTGATGGATGATAACTTAATAAAAATGCTTAATATTTCTAATGTAGTACAATTCAAAGGTGTTCTCTCAGGTAAAGCCACTCAAGAGATGGTGGCTGTAGTATTCATTTTGTACTAGCAAAACACATAATATAGATATTTCCATACTATTCCTTCCCAAATGCATTTGTTTTGCTTAGAAAAGTGATGTAAGAACTTTTATTAACATAAGCTAAGAACATTTGTGGTACTAACAAAACTTTTCCTAGTTTAGGCTAAAACTGGACAGTAATGGTTTTAAAGGCTTTTTGCCCTTCGCAAAACCCGGAACCCTTTATTTCCACAACCAGAGGTGAGCTCTGCATGTGCAATTGTGAACACAGAATATTCTGCTTCAGATAGAGATTCTAATGTAGTGGCTGAATTTTGACTGCCTTTCCTCTTTTCAGTAGTCCCAAATCCTTCAGAATTTGATCTGTGCACCAGCTTGGCAGCTTTAAACTGTTTGTCTAACGAGTACATCAAGACTAGGCACTGTAGATCAGATTAAGCAGCTTTAAAATAACCACCTTGTTCAAAAGGTGAATTTTATCTATTAATTTTTATAGCATTTCTGTGCTAACAAAAAAGGAGTGATGGGAATCTCCAGTTTTAATGAATAGGAAGGAGGAGTAAAGTGAGTATAAAAAAAAAAAAGAGCACTGCAAAGAGCACTTTGGCAAAAGTCCCCAAATCCTTTTATTGTAATAAGGCATGTTGCATTCAGTGCCATTAAAAGTGGTATATGCATTTCCAGCTGACATTTCAAAGTTCTGTTTTGGAAAACATACAGTAAGCAAGCCTACTAGCTGCTGAGTAAAAGTCAAAGCTATTTGCTGCAAGTAGGATAAGCCCAAACTAGAGGGTGTCTTATAAATATGTAAATTATATTCTTGATATTTAATCTTCTAAGAAGAAAAAATAGCTCAGTTGATTTAAACTTTTTAAAAAGACATTTCTTTCAAACATTTCATTAAAAATATGCTGGGAAATTCTGAGTATATCTAAACTAATCACATGAGATTGTGGGTTCACCTCGGTCCTTGCTGGCTTTTCCAGGGGGTACTCTTGCAATCATTTCCTCTGAGTGAGGGATGAAGAATCCTCCTAAAACGTTTGCAAGAGCATTATTATAAGAGGTTATAGAATTGCACTGTGTTGCTATTATTACATTTGATTTTTAGAACACAAAAGACTCCCATCATGTGATTTGGCTTAAGTTCTGAAAAGGTGCATGTTCCTTTCTACTTCTGAAATGATTTTAGACAAAGCAAGTTCTTTAGGCTGTGATATGGATGCAGCATAGCACACACATACCCTGAGTTATCACCTCAGAAAAATATAAATCTTTACCTAGTCTTGTTCCTTGAGATGTAAAGCTAAAATGCAGAATAAGGATGGTTGTTCTGGAGTATGAAAGGAAGAGGCAACTGATGGGTCTGATTAAGCAGCCCTTTGAATTATCTTTTTCTAATGGGGTTGATGAAAGCACGTTTTGTGTGGAGTTTTGTTTTGACTCAGTCTGCCATGAAGCTGTTTGAATCTAGGATTATGCCCACATTATTCATATTGCCAAAAACATCAAAACAGGAACAAAGGGAAAGCTAACCTTGAATTTTCAGCATGTATTTCAGTCCTTGTAAACAAGTTACCATGGAGATAGAACCCGTGTGAACTGCCGCCTTTCTCACAACTGCTGTAGACTTTGGACCAGCAAGAAAATGTGACATGGCATTGGTGCCATTTGTGACAAAAAAATGTATTTCAAATGCTACACTTAAACATTTCCCTGCAACGCTACCAAGTGAGAGCTTAGAAATTGCTTAAAAGCATCAAATTGCTTAAAAAACACGTGAAAGAAGTGAGAAGCAAAGCTTTACCTGTTTCGTTTTTCCAAATTAAATAATATTCTAGCAGGAAAGAAGATGCAAGGTCACTCTGCCTGTCTTGCTAGCAAGATGAAACTCTGTAAAGACAGCCTGATTGCAGTTTTAAATAGTTTTCACTAGAAAATGGCTTCAAAGCAGCTGAAGTTGTGACACAAAAAGAGTTCTTAAAACGAAAAGGAACAAAAATATCCTTGTAATTGATTTTGTTATTGTTGTTGTTCTTATATTTTGAATACAGCTGCAATTGTTGTGTCAGAAATAAAAATCAGCCATTGTACAAGTATATGGCTATAAGGCTACTTATTTTGGACAGAAAAGGATAAATGAAAAGGTATTTGTAGTGTTTCCTCCTTCAGAAATTCCAAGGTATCTCTTTTCTTGCTCAAGGAAGTCTTTTGTTTGCTAGCTCAGTAGATTTATTGTTTAAACGATGAGTTTTGATAATGATCATAATCAATAATCCTTTATCTACACAGCTAATTGCTTAAATCACATTACTCCTTTATATCCTGTAGATAAGAAAGGAAAAGCATATCCAGCCTTTAGAACAATAGCTACGACAGGAGAAGGTGGTGAGTAAACCCATATTGCAGATGTCAGAAATGGAATGGATATAATATTGTAGTCATTAGTGCAAATAAATAGTGATAACAGAAAAGGTGTGGTCTAATCTCTAGCTTCCCTTTTGTTACTCCAGTTTGAAATCATTATTTCCTTTCACAGCATTGATGGTGAGAGTTGATAACTTCTGTGATATATCCTGGGATTTTGTTGTTTAGCCTGATAACGTAGATGCTTGAGGAGGGGAGATGTCTTTTCGTCCATATTTTTTTCCCGTTAGTTTTCTTTCCTTTTGCAAACATTATCTTGTAACCTAATGCAGTTGTTATCCAGTTTTGTTCCTTTTCTGAATTCTATTCTTCTTTTCATGATTTAATTCTTTTAATTCCTTCTTTTCCCTTTAGTTCTTGTCTTTCTTTTATTATTTTTTCCATAGATGTCATCTATTTTAATTAGTTTGGTTCTTATCTCCTGCCATAAGTCCTGATACTAAAGCCATTGAAATCCATGGCAGTGTTCCCTGATTACAGGAACAGTTGGCCCTTATTTCTTTTATTGATGGCACTTTCAGAAGTCATCAGTTCTGCTTGAATAGTTTAGGCAGTGTAACCAAATTGTCAGTATAAGATAAACCAGTAGGAAAATATTCTGTTACAGATGCACAGATTTTATACTCTATAGAATCAAGTAGTCGTACAGCAAAACAATAGTCTAAGTCAAAGTAGTTTCTTATAGAATAAGAAGATAAAATAAAATGTCTTCATAAAAACAATTAAATGAAAAGATCTCTATAAAAAATTAAATTAGACATTACATGAAATGCTGTTAATAATTCTAGGTAATTTTCTTTTAACACCCTGAGAATCTTGCTGCCAAAGAAACTGTCTGGCCGCGTATGCTGACAGCTCCCCTGTGTTATAATGCAAGCAATATTTTTCCTACCCCAAACAAAGTGGTTAAAATTATATTCTCCCAAGCTGTATGGAAATACACTAATTTGTAACTTTCTAAAGCTAACACATTTATGCTTCAGAGATACATAATTTAGTAACAAACAGCAGAGTGAATTTTGATCAGGTTTAAAAAATGGCTACAATAGCCTTCAGACTTCAAATGAGCTGCAAAGGCTCCCTTGGTATTTTCCTCAATGTGAAATTTAAGTGGTAACTTTTTTCTTGAAGATTCCTTTAAAAGGTAATGAACAATTCAAAAAATCCTGTTTATTAATGCCACTACTCGGATATCTTGTAATGAAGCTTTCTGTGTCAGCCCGAGCACTAGCTTCCATAATGGTTTCTTGTGTAAGTGATATAAACTGTTCCACTTGTCTTACACTGCTCTTGTTAACGTAATGGAGGAGTTGAATAAATTAGAAACATACCTATAAAATCCTATCAACTTTGTGGCTAAGAAATCACTGTAGCACTTTTAAGTCTTGGAGGAATGAGAAAGATACAATTCAAAATATTAACAAGTTTTTCCATTCATAGATTAGAGGCTAAACAAAACAGGCAATTGCTTATACATCAGCCTGATGTCTAGATTTGACTAAATATGTTTTAGATATCAAAACCATCCGAATTATGAGGTACTTTTACATGTAAAGCTCAGACATGGTGAATCCCATTCCTTATTAGCTGTAACACAAGGAAAGGAAATACATGTTGTGTGCTAAACAAGGCATACTCTGGGGACCTGCTTTTCAGAGAAGAAATTTTTACCCGAACAAGTCTAGTTGAACTGAGTGGCAGTTTGGGTCAAATCAAATTCCAGAAGCTCTAAACCTAATTTCTAATGCGGGTCAAAGCAGGCATTTGCTAATAGAAATTAATTTTATACCTATTACTGTCAGGAGTGATGTGGCAGTTACATGCAAGAACACAGAATCCATGTTCTGCTCAGGTTGAACTGTTTAAAGTTTGACCCCACCTTTCCAACCCCTGCAGAGTCTGCTGTGGAATTCTGGTCTGTCTACTCTCCTGTATAGGTGAGTTATTTATCCAAATCAAAACAGCAGTAATAACTTCATATGCACTGTTGCTGTTTGCATGCCTGATAGCTTCAGGAGGATCAGGAATTAGTTGTACAAGTGTGTAGGCATTATCAGGACTAACATGTCCTGGAAAGCAGAGAAATGACAGTCCATCATACTTGTTAAATTACTGGCTTATTCTGTCTCTCATTTCAGTAGCTGTCTGGATACTTCTTTTATAAAGAAATTTATTTTCTAAAGAAGTTAATTTCTAAATGGTTCCTCTCCAGTTTCCTTTCTTTTTTTTTTTTAAGGATGCTGTTGGTGCATCCCTTATCATTAAGCAGCTACAATGCAGCCAAAATTAGCTCATAGTCACCCTGACTATACTCAAGAAGAAGTTTGAATTGTAGGTGATTATTTCTCAGCATGTGAAGCTAGCAGGGCAGTTAAATGCACAAGAAAAGTTAAGTGGTAGGGATTCAAGCAGTCTTTATTTTGCATGATGTATGCAGTCTTTTTCTCACTTTAAACTCTTGGCTATAGATGCTCTTAGAGGTAATACCTGTAAGCTGAAGAGGAATCAGGGAACATGCCCATACCTGTATGGACGGCCAGAATTTGGCCTTAAGATCACACTCAAGACATAGCTTTGGTTGTCTGTACAGTGTTCTGCAATAGCTTTTGGACCTTTTGTAGTTGACATTTCTTTCTTCTTTCTAATGTCCCTTAATGGTAGCACGAACAAAAGAAAGGGCAAACATTAGGTAGACTCATACTTACAGAAAGAGCCTATTTGGCAAGCAAGAAGCTTAAAGTTGAATCCTAATTATTAGTCTAGACACAGCCATACTGCTGAAATCATGACAATTTCTAACTACCTGCGGGCATTTGAGGAAACTATTTTGTCTGTCTTTCTGTTAGAGGGCTGGGATGGAAAGTGCTGCTCTGACTGTTGCCACCTGACAGACCAATTGATAATGAAAGCAGAAACTAGAGCTAGTTTGGAAAGCAGTTTTGCTGTAGGAAAATGATGTTTTGATAACACTTTCCATCAGACATGTTTTCAGTACTGCTCTTCAAAAGAATACAACAGAACTGTAAACTTTTAGATTGTTAGAGATGTTGAATTTGGTGTGCTGGACAGATTACCTCTTTCTTTTAGGTCATCAGAGGTATGGGGTTTATATATATAAAAGGGCAGGGACTGATACTTTAGATTGTTTTTACCAGAGTTTGGTGCTCTTTCCTTGATTCTGTGCAAATCTCCTTTATTGCCCATGAATTTTTATACAGCTGATATTACAAAATTATTGGGATATTATTAATAGCTAAAAATTGTATGGTTTTTTATACTTTTTTCATAAGATTCAAGTTCTCTTGCTGCATTATTGGCTTATTATTTTCCTCACAGAAGTTGTAAGTCTAGATTATACTGCACGTCTAGGGTTCAGCATTTGATATCTGGGTAAGTAATTACACAGGCAGTGCAATTTTTCATTCTTTCCAGCCATGTTGTATGAACGAGCTGTATTTCTTAGTAATTCAAATGTTAATACAATAAATAACAAATAGAATTCAAAGAAAATGATTTGCTTCTATACTTCCTCTGGCTAAGAATGACAGTCACCCAATCCATGTTCACATAGCAAATGCAGAGTAATCATGGGATGGATTTCTTCTCACACATTTTTCCTATGAACTGTTGCAGATAGGACAAAATTGATGTTTTCCTAGTGCGTATCCCTATGTTTGAGAGAAGAAGGAATATCAGTGGACCAAGAATTATGCTTAAAATTAAGAAACTTATCTTTGCTTATTATAAAGCTGAATATCTCTTGCCTTCTTTGTTCTGCAAGTTTACATTAGGGTGGTGGTTTAGATATTATTGAGATTTCACGTTGGCTCAGAAGCTTCTGCATTAACACAAATTCAATCCAAAGAATATTTCTTATGTACATGCATCAGGCAGTAATGCCATGGTGACACTGTCGAGCTGCTATGTTTTAGTGACCTTTGCTGTGGAATGTAAGGATAGATTTAGACTGGATATGAGAAAAAAGTTCTTTAACATGAGGGTGATAGATCAGTGGAATGGGCTGCCCAGGGAGGAGGTGGAGGCCCCATCCCTGGAGTCATTCAAGGTCAGGCTTGACGGGGCTCTGAGCAGCCTGCCCTAGGTAGAGATGTCCCTGCTTGTGTAGGGAGGTTGGACAAGATGACCTCTAGAGGTCCCTTCCAGCCTGAAACATTCTATGATTCTGTATCTATATGAGGCATGTCTAGATACCTGTTTGGAAATTCCCTCTGAACGCTTGTGGAAACTGTGGGGTACCTTACATGGAGGCTTCATGGGGATGAGGGCAAATCATAGGCACAGTCCAGCTGAATAGTTATTCATGTGCATACCTGAGTCTTCCTCTATCCTGCAGTCAGGCTGCTGGGGAGTGTTGCTCTGCCAGCCTGGCCTCCCTGCCTAGCTGGGAAGGCTACTGGAGGAGCCAGGAGCACATAAGCCTGGCAGGCTGTGCCTGTCATCCTGTTTTTTCACACCCTGAGCACTGAGGCAGCCTAACAGGTGGGCTGCCTGCAGTTCTAACTGCCTTTTTTTCTAACTCCAAACTGCAGAAAGAACAAATTTGGAATTTACTGCATGGGTGATTGGCTCTTCTACACATTTCTGACTCTTTAGCACTATTATCCAATCTCTGTACACTGTAAGGAGAAGATTGATCGGTTTAAATCTGATAATGGAAATTTCGAATGCTTCCAGACTCCATCTTCTATCAAGGTGTGGATTGAAAATTCTGGGCTTAAGATTCCTTTATAATTAAAAGGAGAACATTACAGGTCTCCCTTTTAGCATTAATGAAGGTTGACATGCTGCATTTGAAAAACCTTTAGAAATAATTTAATAAGCCAGATCTTTTTTTTTTTATTTTTAACAGAATGTTACGGTACCTGCATACAGCAAGAGGGCTAACATAACTCAGACACTGAATCTGGAATATTGTCTGTCTTCTAGCAGTAAATACTAAAGTACAGTATGTTTTATGGTCAGATATGTTCACACTTATCTGACCATAAATCAGTGCTTCAAGCTTCCCTCAAGGAAAGTTGAAAGAGTGCACCTCACGAGAGAGGAAAATGCATTTAAAATTACTGTAGCTATAAAACAAACTGACATCACCCAAAGCAACAAATATGGGGAAGAAAATCTTCTGGGGCCACATCAGTACTCTGAGAAGATTTTGACTTTTTGGTTTTATTTTCCTATGTGTGGTTTACAAGAGGAAAAAAATCTATTCATTATGCCCCCTAGTATTCAAGCAGCTGTGTCCTTTCTTTGGAGTCATTCTCTGACAGAAGCAGCGTTAAGACAGAACTCAAAGAAAACAGTGCTTGGTATCTTTTCTTGAAGGTTTTGTCTTTTTGGGGGGGTTGATGGAAGAAGGTGGAGAGTCTTACTATAAATTAAAATGGGCTTTTAAGTCCACATTTCATGTAAAAGAACTAAGGGAGTTTTACCTAGTTTCTGCTAGAAATCTCTTCCAGTACTATTTTCTCATTTGAGGTTTCATCCTCAAAGGCTTGCACTGCTCAGATTGCATTATGATACAGCTTATTTCTTTATTACTGCATCTAATTGATGGTACTCACTTAAGATTTTATCACTTGTACTAATTCTCGGTGGCATTTAGAGAGAAGACTGGGCAATTTGGATGGAATTCAATTTTTCAATACATGGTTTAGACCCATCTATCATTTATTGCTGTTATCAAGATGGTGATGTATGTAACTGAAGGTGGCTAAATCATGAACGAAGAAGGAATGTTCTGATTTATGCTGAAATAAAAAACAAAGATTTTAAAGTCGCTTGATGCTAACTCATGGCCATATTTAATAGTTTAATGTGATTTTTTTTTTTTTTAATCATCACTGAATTTTTGAACCCTGGCAAATAATTTTCTGACTTGAGGATATTGCTTCCTAGTAGGACCAGTACTGAGCTAACACATTCTAGTAGGAGTTAAAAAGAAGAACTAGCTTTATAAAGAAGTTATCCTGGAAGCCAAGGACTTAGTAATACACACAAAAGACTTAGATATATGTGGATAGTGGAATTTACAAACAATACCTGAAATAATGAAAAGCATGTCAGATTGCAGTGCTGGTGATTGAGTAAGATGATGACAAAACTGTGTACTATGTCTTGCCTTAATATTGTGGCTTAAACCCCGTCTCTGAAATATAGGTATTTTAGACCTTAATGAGCCATTGTCATCAAGTTGTATGTATTAATACATTAAAAGGAGAAAAATGCCACTGAGTAAAGTAGCAGAACGATAGCATGTAGCTGAATTACAGGAGCCCTTTTGTTGGGTTGTTTGTTTTCCTGCTTATTTGGTTTGAGTTAGTTGTTTTTCTGCTTATTCTGATTACTTTTAAGTGACATCTGGCTCACTGTCCCACCTGAAATCTGAAGGTAGTATTTCTACTTTGTTTTCTAAATTGAAGAGCTCTCTTCTACCAGGCATCATTTTATCTGCATGGGTTTAACTTAAGGAAGTATCCCTTGCTTTTCTTTTTCATATTTTGAGTAGTTTGGAAGGTTGTGTTAAGGAACATCAATTAAATCTATTTTTTTTCATGTTTTCCCCCCATTTTAAATATGCTTTTCTGAAGCAGAGTCCAGTAATGAAAAAAGAATTAATTCAGTCTATGGTCGAGTGTAATGGCTACTAACAGAAACATATTTAGTAATTAGATATTCGTCTTCTGCCATATAATAAAATATGTGTTAATATCTTTAATGCACATCATTGCATTGTCTGTAAACACAGGTGAGCAACAATCTTGGACTTTCCTAACTTTCTTCCTTCATGCTTTGTGAACCTTGAGCTCAAAGAGTCTGTGAGTGCTGAGTCACATGGTGTGCCCAGGAGAAAGCATGGAAAGACAAAGTCACCCCAACTCGAAGCTTTACTGGTACATTATTCCTCCCTCTGCATTTTACCACTCTGGGCCACTGCAATCTGACCCTTAGGAAAGCTCAACACAGCAGCTGGCCACAAGGTTTCTGGCATCCATACAACTTCAGAGCTGCTGAGAGAATCTATCCATCATCCAGCATCTCCTGAAAATATCAATGGCTTGACTCAGACTAGGCTTGGTGAAGGCATTAGAGTTTAATAATATGTTTTCATTTCCATGACAGGCTAGTTTATATAAGATTAAGTTCATCTTTATTTGTTAAAATTCTACCCAAAATGGAGAGGCACTCATTGATTTTTCTATTCAGCCATTACTGTTGTTGCTAACTTCTTTCCATCTTAATTGACATTTAAAAAAATTGGTCATGACTTCAGACAATACTGAGTGTACTCTTGCTACACTTAATAGCAGGTTGTTAAGAGCGAAATGGCTTTGGATTGTGACTGAGTTATTCAGCAATGAATGGAGATAAAATATGCAGTGAAATACCAAGCATTGCCTGCTGCTGTAAAAGCTGGCTTCAGATTGTTCCTTTCTTTTTTTTCCAAAATTTAATGAATCACTTCAGCACTTAGAAGAGGGAGTGAATGGCACTGACCTGCATCGGGCAGAGCACGAGCACGATTCACAAACCTGCTCAACTGAAAATCTACTGAAACCTGGACAGCCCTCTGAGAGTTGCATTATGCTTTCAGGTCCTCAACTAAATACCATATACGTTTCTGTGTAGAGTTTTAAAGATATTTAGGAATAGGAAGCAGTAGTGTTCTGGTTAATTTTTTAGCTTAGCCTGAAATTGGTTTTCCAAACCAAGGGTTCTATGCAGCATATACATTCCTGCTACTTAAACTTGACCCTGTTAGATTTGGCAGTCTGTTTGAAACTAGAACTCCCTAAAGGCAGGGAAAATATATTTTTACTTCCACTGTAGCTTTACTTAATCAGCATGGTTGGCTCAAAGGAAGGAACTGCCAGATTTAACAAAATCTGTGGCAAAAGGAATGAAACTTGCCGAATTAGATAGTAGGGGATGAAAAGGACTTGCTCTGAGCAGTTGGCAAAGATGAGAAGGATCACAAAATTGATTGAGGCTTGAAGAGACAATAAGTTGGGAGTTAAGAGGAAAAGAAGAGTCTGGTTGAGAGAGAGACCTGGAGGAAATGAGGTTTAAATGCATCTCAGGAGTGGCAAAGTTTTAAAGATTTCACCTAAATGATCATGCTCCCTAAATCTAGGGACATATCTTAGCAGCTTTGTGTTCAAGATTTCACAGCTTGAAATCCCTGCACATAGGAATCACTGACCATAAGCTTTTGTGATCAGTCAAGGTTATAGCCATACCAGTGACCCAGAGGCAGAAAAGAAATAATTTTCAAAGTTTGTTCAAAGCCTAGGAAAGCTTAACATCTTCAGGTCAAGATATATTTAACCTGAGCTAAATCAGTGTAGGAGAGGAGTGAAAAATATTTATCTGTTTCTTTAAAGGGTTATACATTTGGGGGTTTTTTGTGTGTGAATTATCAATTACTGAAATATGAGAGTTCTCATAAGGACATACTTGTTTCTCTTTCATTAAGAAAGTTATTTTAGCTCCAAAATAGAATCTGTGATGAAATTTGATAATTTCTTGGTACAGCTCCATTGCTAGTATATTCCAATATGAATATATGTGTGTTTATGTGACTTTTTTGCTGTTCTTGTTTTTAAACGGAAGAACTTCATCGATCTTTCACAGTATGAACAATTAGTCTTCCTTAGATCTGCTGCTAGATGACAGGTTTACATTGTCTTTCCCCTTAAAACAAGGAGTTAAATACAGCAAACAGTATATTTAGCAATATTAGCATAACTAGAAGCAATGTTCTTTTTTCTGCGTTTGTAACTGTGAATTAGTAACTTGGAATAATTGTAAAGTTGCAACCCTGCCAAGCCAAGAATTTTTTGTGTAGTAGCATACTATCACTGTGGCTCTATCTGGAACCTGTGCAGCTTTCTCTCTACTAAATATCTCTAAATATGTTTCCAGTTTTGACCTGTCGTTAGAATATTGGCAAGATGGCAGAGGTTAAAATGTATTTGATGCTTCTTTCGCTTGAGGGTCAATCTCACTGTTTCATTTTGCCAGGTAAGTCTGAAAAACAGCGTCATGTGTAGGTAGTGTTTGTATGGACACTTACTGACACTGTTGAATTCTTCATTTCCTCTTATTTTTCTTTCTGCTCATGCACATTTGTATAAAGATCTATTAATAGATATTTTTGGGAAAGGTGTGTAAGTGCTGTTTTTACTAATTCAGCATCTACAACATGAAAACAAGTCTCCTTCTGTTCTAAAGAAGGAAAAAGATTCACGAAGTTAATAAGGATCCTAGCAAAGAAAATGGACATGTCATGAATCAAAAACAATAAAAAAACCCATGATATGTCATCTGCTAAACAACTATTTGAGCACCTATGTGAATCATTATGCCTAGCACAGCCTTCTAAATCAGACCCTAAATACATTTGCATCACTATGGTAAACAGAATCTAGTAGTTTGAAATATCTTATTACTTCTGTGTGGTTTTCTTTGCAAAGATGAGTTAATAATGAGTCAGAACAGATATAGAAGTAACAGTGCAGGTGTTCAGTGAGATGAAATTTCCAGCAGGTTTTAAGAAATGAACTAAATCCTCTTTCAGTCACAATCTCTTTGGATGAATTTTTCAGTATGGTGCAACATAGCTGGAATATATAATCTGGTGGATATACAGAATAAATATAAGAAACTATGAATTACAGGATCCTGTTTTGGTGATATTTTAAATGACAGATTAAAAGGCAAGATGTTTGTTTAGTTACCAGAACACTGCAAGGCTGGTATAGCCATGAAATTTAATGATTATGCTCTTCCTTGTTTGTTCTTAAATAAGATTTTTCAATCTGGTATCTTAAAAACTATTTGATGAATTATTTTTTTTGGCTGATAAAGAGTTGTGGTAGCATTAAGTTCCCTTAACAGCAGAAGAGGCTAAGAGTTTAAGACTGTAAAATGTCACTCACTCCCTGTCCCATTTAAATGTCTCACTCTTAGTGTCATATAGTGACACATAGAAGTGATAGATGTTTGAAAAACACCAAAGCACTGAGGCTTTGATGTTTCAGGAGATGTCTTACAGGAAGGACACAAGTAGAACATAGAAGGGTAGGAAAGGCAGTGAGAACATGTTGGAGCACTGGCATTATGGCCCTAAGGAAAGAACTCAGGGAATTTAAAGCTCTGAGGGAAGGTTATTAAAAAAAAAAGATAAATCTGTCTCCTGAATGGATTTTCTGTGTCTGATTACAGGACTTTGCATGCTCTTTTAAAAGAAACTAGCTTGCATCGAAGTGGTATTATTATTATTATTATAGAATTGTATCTGTCTTAACAACCTTAGCATCCTGATTTTTGGCTGTCTGAGATGAAACAGGGCAGTAGTATCTACAAGGGCAAAGTGAGTGATCTTTGTCAGACCTGCCAGTTCCAGGGCTGCCGTAGATACCCTCCGGACACACCAGTTTTCCCCTAACATCCCCAGCACGCTGACAAAGTCACCAATTAATCAGTTTGTCCACTAATCTGTTGTATCATTGATTCCTTCTAAACCACTATCTATCACCACAGCTCAGTTTTGGATTGCCTGGATTTTGGATTGCTCTGTCTCTTTTCATGTCATCCGCTGAAACTGGGGGGACAGCAACACAGTGAGCCAAAACCCCAATAGCAATAAATTCAAGCCAAAAGCATTTAATTTTTTGATTGGTTAATTTTGTATCAGGATGGTTTTTTTTTTGAGATAAGGTGTCATCTGTGCATGTCACTAACTTTGTGCTCAGTGACACATTGTCTTCTGTAGGACTTAAATTACTATCACACTATTTTCACTCTCTAAATGTTTTACTCCAGAGTACTCAGGCCTTCTGAAAGATGTTGAAAATCCTTCTCTGAATTGCCACTTAATTATTGTTCACTCATCGCCACTTTTTGGTCCCTTACAAAGAAGCAGCTTTCTGGTGTTGCTTTCAAAGGAGTGAGTTTTCGAAGAAGCACTAAAAAATATATTCTTAGTTTAAATTTAAGCTTATGCTCTCCTTTAAAATTTGAAGAACAGTTTCTTTTATGGTAGTAATTTCAGGTTGTCATTTCATGCTTC
The DNA here is from genome assembly GCA_013401335.1 of Brachypteracias leptosomus. Classification (NCBI taxonomy): domain Eukaryota; kingdom Metazoa; phylum Chordata; class Aves; order Coraciiformes; family Brachypteraciidae; genus Brachypteracias; species Brachypteracias leptosomus. The sequence continues at coordinate 216,681 of VYZX01020183.1, forward strand.
TTGTTCGTTTCTAATTTATTAGATCACTTTATGCAGACTTTTTCTTTCAATCTAAGTCAGTACCTGTAGTTAAAGCTGTCTGTAACTAATAATAAGTAATTTATTGCACAAAAATATTTCCGTTTTTAAAAAAATGTAAAATGTGCATGGTGAAGACTTCTAAGCTTCCAAACTATTTGCAGATGAATCATGTATGGGCTCATGTGTAGACAAATGTCCAAAAACTGTTGCTGGTTTTGATGGCAGATTGGTTAATTTAAGCAAGTAATGCTTTGTCCAGAGCTGTTAATGGTGTACTGAGGGGCAGAGTTCACAGCTTGCAATGATACCAAGTTAGGGATTTCTTTATCTGTGGCTTAGCTACTGTAACTGTTAGTTCTCTTTCAAACTCCTTGGCTAAGCAAGTTTCTCAGCAGCAGTTTTCCTTATCAGCAGCATATAATTAAAAAAAAAATAAATCTCAAAAATCTCTATTTCTGGAATGACACTTTACCAATTTCTCTTCCATAGAAATTAAATTTCATTTCATTCACATTAATAATCATTTGGCAATTCCACTTGTAACAAATGTATAAGGTAATACAAAACATGAACAAAATGATTATCCAGGTATCAAGTACTTTCCCCTAGTTGAGGACTCATTCAAAGCATGGGTGAAAAATCCCACCATTTTTACAGTATGTAATTTTAAAAAGCAATAATTTGTAACAAGTACAGAAATGGAAGTAACTAATTCAATAAAATTAGAGTTTGTAAAGTGAGAAATAATTTACAAGGAGCAAAATAAATCAAGTTCATTTTCTACTGAAGACAGTAAATTTTTAGAAGTGTTGCAACTGGCACAATTGAAAGGAATATTTTAAGTTCTGCAGAAGTTGAAATTATTTTTCTTTAAGGCTTTATTTTTACGAGTGATTTCAATTTTCTCTGTCCTTAAACAATTACAATATATTCAAAACATTAATCCTTCCCTGTAAATTATGTGTACATTTTTCTTTTCTGAGTTTTAAAGATATTAGCTTATTAGGTGGCACATTTTCTTACTGTTGACTTTCCAAGTCAAAGTGAAATGAACAAATTTTAAAAATGTTACTAGCTAACAAAAAAAATCTATTAATTCTTTGAATTATTGTTCTTGAACACCTCTATTCAATATTTGATTAGTTCTGGCTATAGAATCCATTTGCTTTTATAGAGGATGTGTATGTGTTAATGTAAGATTTATGAGAAAGGCGAGTTTGATTTTTGTAATAGTTGACTGAATAGAATAAATACAGCAACTGCTTCCACAGGACATAATGCTCATTATATATTTATAATTTAGCAATAGGTTTATGGAAAAAGACCAATATTTTTCCTTCTTCATATGAATGTTCAAGTGTACTGTTGTTTAGAATACAGAACCTTCCAGCTCTTGCATGCTTTTACAGTTTTAACTGTAAATACAAGACAGTATCCTATTTATGAATTCCAGTCTCAAAAGCTAATTTAATTGGTGTATTCCAACTACTATTGCTTATTTCACACTTCAATAGGTAAAGATGCATTAATAATCGAAGTTTCAAACTGTAATTAATGTTAGCTTTAGGCTCTTGACAATGGAATGATTACATTTTTATGTATGTCTTGATACACAGAGTTAATCTAACCTGTGAATGAATAACAAAAGGAAGGCACGTTTACTCTCTGATGCAAATCACTACATGTAATTATGTGTTCTCTGCAACTGCCAAGGAGGAAAAAGTAAGATGCTAGCAGCAGGAAAATCTGTATGATTGTCCCTCATTCATCTACTTCAGCTCTGTAGGTGATTACAGTGAGCTGTGGATGATGTGTTTCATCTCATTTGTTTCCACACGGTTACTTCATATGCTATTCAGTTACAGAGCAGTGCTTGTTTTCTCCATTTACATGAGTTTGGGTAAAAGGTGTCAGGGTGGCTGTCTAAAGAAGAAAGGGGTGATTTTTCCATCATGCCATGCAAGTTTACCACAGAGCCCCACCACTACCCCTCCAGTGAGTTTTTCAGAATCCATTTTATGACCTTTCCCTTGAAGCTACAAAGTAGTCCTCCAATTACTTTTATAAGTAGCTAGTCATCTCACTCTCTTTTAATAAGGGCCAGGGAGCATACAGCTATAAATCACTAGCAAGCAGGATCTAAAAACATGACAGTGAGGCAAAGAATCTGTTTCTAAATCATTGGATCAGCAATTCTGTTTCTTTACTGTGGTCTAGTTTTGATTAAACCAAGTGAAACATTAATAACAAATTTTATTGCCTGTTATGGTCATTACAAGCAAGGAGCACACTAAAAGCAAAATATTATCCTAATGCACTTTGCTACCTTAAGTGTTTGTAATGAAATTACACTGATGATGTTTATAAAGAGGGCAGGAGTTTTCAGCAATGAACCAGGAGGGGAAAGTGAAGGAGCAAAGCTGCTGTGAGTGTCTTGCACCTTCCCAGTTCTGCAGGAACTCTTTTCAAACTGATCAGCCTCTTGCTGCTTCTTTCTTCTGTTGCTTCTCTCCAAGTGGTTCAGTTCCTGTTTCCTCTCAGACTGATCTGGTTTCTGGTTGATATCTCTCTGGCCTCACCCACCACCCCAACCCCAATCACCTGGGGGCAGTTGGTTCCTCACACAGCTGGGCCGGGTTCTGCCTCTGGGGCCTTGGGGAACAAAACCTGTTGCTGGGTTGTGACTCCTCCATAGGTCCTCCATAGCCCAGGCCCCAGCACTTGGCACTGCCAGCACACCCACCTCCCCTGCTGCTACTGAGGGCAACCTCTGAATTGAGCCTTTAAAAGTGAAAAAGTGCAAAGCAGCTGAATATATTTTTTCAGAGAGAAATACATTTATTACCACATTGTAAGCAAATCTGCAGGGTAATTGTTACTTGTGAAAGAGCTATTGATCTGCCTTTGAATAAAAACTGGAAACTAGATTTGGCTCTTTCAGTAGGAAGTGGGTAAAAAGTAGTTTGAGGAGCTTCATATTCTGTTGAAAGGACATATATGTATAGGAGGGCAGTTAATATTTATTCTTTTATGCGTAGTCTTTGTTCTTCTCAGTTTCTGCCTGTTTTCATCTCCATTCCCCCTGATACCTTTTGTTCTCCCTTTAACTCCTCACCCAATCTTTGTACTCCCACAGACTTTCTCCCTTAACATTTTGTCTGTAGGGAGCAGTGGACACAAATGCTTTCATTTAGAAATTCCATCTGGGATCTTCTCAGTTCATGACAGGAAGAAAAGGAAAAAAATAAAGGGGAAGGCAGGCAGGATAATAAGCTAGGAAATTAGCATATCTCACGTGCTTCTAAATTCTCTTCACAAATCAAGTGGTGCCTGCCTGAGATACTAAAATGCAGCTCATAAAGTGCCCAGCAGATATTCAAAATAAGATAATGCTAATGTTTCGGATGTGGTTCCTGGTGAAACAGTACTGGATAGACTAGTCTCAAGTCACAAATACATTAGATATATACTTTCTGTCCAGGCTCCCCAAACCAAATAATTAGTAGCTGCATCACAGAAGTCTTTTAAGAGTGATTTCTGAACTCTGTAGTCATTCAGAAAAGCTTGGTGAAGACAGTATGATCTAAGTGTGGCAGATGAAGTGGCATCTGGGGCAGGCTGCCTGGGGAGCTGCAGTCCACCACAGACTTTGCCTTGTTTTCCTGGTTGTCTCTTTTTCAGGAGCCCATTCTCATTATTTGCTTAAGTGTGCATTAGATACAGATTCAGTACACAAGCAGTTAGTTCCGAATGCAGACGTGGCCAGATTTCTTTGCTGAACTGGACAAATGCCAAAAGCTTTTTCAGGTAACAAAATTCTCCCATACATATATTACACTGGAGAGAACCTTGGCGAGTGGTGAGTAGCTGTGGAAGCAGATCCCTGAGATGACAGTACTCTTCCAAGGGCTCTGTATGTCCTTTCTCAGCATGCAGATGAGTCCGTGAAGTTTGTCAAAGAAATCCCTAGTATCTTGGGTCTTGTTTGCAGTAGCCAGTCCTCCTGATAAATCCCACAGCCTCCACATCTGCACAGTCTTCTTTCAGGTACCTGATACAGCCCTGACACGAGAGCTGCAGCTGAATTTCTTGAGAGCTGTAGGAAATTCAAGTCTAGGCCCTCCTGAACTCTTGTATGAACAGATCAATACCTTGACATTTGTTTAACTGGTGGGAAGCTAGATAGATGGTATTTGGTAACATGCATCACTTTATCTCTCATTATTTACTTTTTCAGCTAAAACTCCATTTCACCCTGTTTTGCAGATCTTCAATTACATCTAATTCAAAACTATGGTACTTTAAATAGGATAAATTAACTGATGTTAGTATAAAAGAGAAGGCTCTTTCTTCCTTGCATTGCCAGAGCTAGTGGAGTGCTGATTCTCTGGTGCCTTGTGATGATATGCAAATGTGTTCTTCCATCACAGCCCAAGCACAGTAAAACTTAGACTGGGGAAATGCACCCATGGCACTAAAATGAACACCACTGACAATATATTGTGTCCATCTGTAGCTTCACTTTCTTCTTTTTTCTGTGCTTTGAAGAATAATAAAAAAAAATTAATACCAATATTATCATATTATCTTGTATAGATTCTCAATGGGTTGCATTCACACCCAGAAAAGAGACTGTTCTGGGTACTATGCAAATATAAATCTGGCATCAATGCATCAATTGTATTTTATTTCTGATTTTAAGGTTTGTGAGGAAAAGAAAATCCTTTTATGTACTTAAGTCCTTTATTACTTCTAATGAAAGGTGAAGAGCACAAAATAATATATATATATATAAAGGGAAAACAAAGCAGGTTTGCTCCTTCTGATATACCAGGGTAGCATTTGGTCCTTATGCTACAATAAGTATTGAGGAACACTGTTTATGTGTTGCTGTATTTTAAGGTAGGATATTTCAGGTTATTCCAAGTGATGGTTTTCTTTTCTTAGCTTGTGATACTTACCACCTCAAAATTAAGGAGATTTCTTTGTCAGTGGGAATTGGGGGAAATATGATACATTTTTCACTACGAGATTAGTCACATCTGCCTGTTTTTTGAGAGAATTCTTCTGCCTTTGGGGGATTGATCATGTAGGAAAATCTCATTTTCCCAAGACTATTGTGGTTTGCAAGTTGCCGATTTCTGCCCACTTTGTTGAAAAATGACCTAGTCTGTGACCCAACCAGTCATATTTCATCTAAAAAAGAAAAGGGGTGAGGCAGAGCTGAACTAAAAGTAAATGTTTCTGTCCGTATATTTTCACATCCTATCTGTATGTAGATGTTCAGGAGAAATAACAGTAATTATTATTGTCATTCTGATTTTACTTATTTGCATTTGAATAAACAAGAAAAGGTTTTTACAAATTGAATCTAGTTCTGTTAGTGTGACCTGAGCCACTTTTGACCAAAAATAGATAAATACAATTAATATGTCTCTCCTTCATCTGCTGACCTGGTCATGGACTTTCGTAATGTAAGGCCCATTTGTAGAACTGGAGGCTGCTTTTAATGGAGATTAAATTGACATTGAAAAATGCATTACAAAATAATTTCTGAATTATAGTAAAATTTAATGGGAAAGAATACATGTAGATCTCAAAATGATGCTGCTTTTTTCAAATTTACTGGTATTTAAAAGGAAAGAAAAAAGACTTGTAGAAACTAATCCAAATGTGATATTTTTTCCCCAGTTTCTCCCCCCCACACCCTTTTTTTTTTTCCAAAATAAATTGAGTAATAATTGCCTGGCTAGTTATTCACTGCAGATGTAAAATATTTTATTTCCTGACTTTTTTTTGTCTCCAGATTTCTGTCCAGATCTGACAAGCAACAGATATTCCATGCTTCATTTGTACATTGAGCCCTTTTTTTCTAAGGATGCCATTGTCTTAAAATACAAATATGGAAATCAATATACAGATGCTTTTAACAAAGAGAGCATTGTAAAGTATCTGCTGAATTAGCTTCTGTGGAATCATCTGTCACTTTACTGACAGCCCAGCTTTTAACATTGATGGTATAAAATGTTCAGTCTAAAGTTGTGTTGGATTTATAATGTTTTAATTGTGATCTACTTTGTTACATTTTGAGTGAGTCAGACCAGATGGTATGAGGGATATATTAATTAAATTAGGGATATATTGTAAAGATACATGAGCCCTTTCCATCTTCAAAAAGGCTGAACATTCCTTTTTATTCTTGCATTTATGTTTATCATTCCAAATGTCATGAATAATTGCATTTTATTAACAACAATAAAGAAAAACACCCTGGGTTTTTTTGAGCTGAAGCTTTTCTGGTTTTAAAATCATTATTGGTTATTTTACATCAGATACTTCTCACTTGTTTTGTTTAATGAAGATGTTTGCAAAACGGACTTCAAACAACAGATGAAGTTATTCCGTATAGTCCTGTGAAATGGACTAATTCCATATTATGGCTAATAATAGATTCCTAGTCAAATAATTTAAGTTTGTATCAGTGAATATGTTGGTAGTGGGAGTCTTCTATTTTAAATGTACTACATGATGGAGGCTCAATATAAGAAACTTGCTTCTGTGGCTGTGAAGTCACCACAGCTGTTGGTAGTAATTAGCACCATCTATCTGTCCTTCACTTTGGGAGGGGATTGTAGCACAGACACATTCTAGGAGATTAAGTAGCTCAGTTGTTTCAGGATTTTCCTAACGTTGGCGTGGTTGGCTTTAAGATCCTAGTGGGGGCTCTGTATGTGTATAAACACATGCTTAACTTGATGTATAGCAGTGCTCACATCAGAGTCATCGGTTGGTCTACATCCATGGGATACTCGTGGTTTGCTATTTTCAGATGCTTCCAAAAGAATGGATGTCTATGCACCCTTACTTCTGTGGTGTCAGTGTACCTCTAAAATCATTGCTGTTTTTCTGGTAGGGTGATCCCAGCACATATTGCAGGTGGTTCTTTCCTAACTGTGGTGTTATGGTGAGATTTTGTACTGTTCCTTTGAATCAGCAGCAGGGAGGAAGGAGATAAGCAAGAAGATAAGAGATATAAGTTCTCTAGTGAGCAAGGGAGTGAGGTTTAGTGTTAATATTTTCCCTCCTTTTTACAGTAGCTTCTCTTTTTCACTGTTGCGAGAAATGATTTTTTCCTGTGTCTTTTCTGCATTGTTAGCAGGGACATCTCTGGGCCTGTGTTGCTGCTTAGATATACTGGCGTAAAAATGTATTTATAAATTGGATAATTCTGGACCAAGTAACAAATTGGAAGATCAAGAAGCTAAAAATGGAATTGAGAAAGAGGGAATGGAGTATTTAGTGTGGTGTTTGTTTGCATTTGACTTGTGTTTATTAGACTAAATAAATTAGCCTGTGTTTGGAGGATACACTTTTTTTTTCCCCATGACTCTTATAGCTATTTTGAGACTGGTAACCTCTACTATAATACTATGTCAACATTTCTGTTCCTAATGACTGTAAAGTAATCCTCTGGATTTGACAGTGTTGCATTAAAAGCAATGTAATTTTGATATTTGTCTGCCAGAGTCCCAGGACTTTCACTGCTCTGTTTATCAGAGACCCAGCAGAGGACTATCACTCAGATTCAGAAATAATTAAAAATTAGTTATTTTATTGAGAGCGACAGAACAGATTCAAGGTTGCTGTTGATAAATTCATTCAGTACAATAGCTACTAATTAAGATGAATGTTGCTAGCAGAATTCTCATGGCCCAGGGTACACCTCCAGAGAGAGGAGAAAAAAAATATATTGTTTGGTTATGGGGTTCATCCATAGGTCAACTTTGGTTCAGGGCCTATGGTTCAAGCCCTAGGACTTCACCCCCCCCTCCCTGGGTGAGTCGTGGTATGATTTGGGTGGAGAGATGAGTTCTATAGTCATACATAGAATCCTAGAATCAGAATTGTCAGGGCTGGAAGGGACCTTCAAGATCATCTCGTTCCACCCCCCCTGCCATGGGCAGGGACACCTCCCACTAGAGCAGGTTATTCATAGCCCCATCCAGCCTGGCCTTCAAAATGTCCAGGGATGGGGCTTCCCCCACCTCTCTGGGCAACCTGTGCCAGTGTCTCCCCACCCTCACGGTGAAGAACTTCTTCCTAACATCCAATCTGAATCTACCCACCTCTATTTTGACCCATTCCCCCTGGTCCTACCACTACCCGACAGCCTAAAAAGTCCCTCCCCAGCCTTCTTGTAGTTCCCTTTAAGATACATGTTTAGCATGATCTCTCTAATCTTCATTAGTATATGCAGGAGCATCAATTTGAATATGCATTTCATAGGTAATGAGGCAAAGGGTAGATAGTGGATTTGATACTCTCTTCTCAGAAGCAAAGAACTAGACAGGTTCCTGTTATCTTCTTGTCCTTGCTGACCAGGAGCAGGGCTGTCCTGCCTCCTCCCCCACATGCTGTGATAACCAGGTGAGTCTCCATTGCCTCAGACTGCACTGGAGACAGCAAGGTCTCTTTGAGCACAGAGGAGCTCACCTCATAATCCCACTTGTCCATGTTAAGTGCTCCCCCACAACAAATGCTGTGTTTTATACTTGTGCTGTGGGGTATGCGCTTATCGCTTCACCTAATCAAAATTAACATGTGTATACAGTCCACAATAATACATTCCTGAGATGATAAATAATATGCGAACATCACAAATCTGTCTGTTGAAAAAAAATAATAAAAGAGACTAGGAAATGGCACAAAAGATACCCATTTTCATTATGATTTTTGGACTATAATCATCTCAGCCTATTCTAAAGTCACAGAATGGATGATGAGCAGTTGAAATCCAATTTGAATTCATAATGCCACATTTAATTTACACTACCACCTGTCAATAGGAAATAGACTGAGATGTCTCTCCTGAGATATCCATAGGGAATGTTCATTTATAATTAACCTTCCTTTTTTTTAAGAAAAACCTAAATCTTTGTCATTGCAATTGTTTCCTTGTGCTATTTCCCATTTTTGTTCCAGTGCCTCACTGAAAAGTAGTTTAATTATCTAATATTTTTTGTGAAACATGACAGAAGATTTTTCCCGTAATCTCTTCTGTTGTTTATTGTCCATCCCTTTTTTCCTTTGGTCTATGCCCACATTAACAGCTAACCCACAGTAAAATTGGAATAGCCTTGGCAAATTCTCAAAAGATCTAAGTAATATCATCCACTTCTAGGTCAGAATATCTCCTATGAAATGTTACCGGTGCAGCTCTGTTTTTTGGAAAAGGTTGTCACAGATGAAATGATGATAAAAGTGGGCATTGGCACAGATTTAACCTAGTCATTATTCTCACTAGACTGTAATTTTGGGATCCTCTTTAGATGACAGCACATGATGGTAGCTGACATCTACTTTGAATTCATATTATTATGCTTAACGTGTTCGACTAATATTTTCCAACAGCTGAAAGTGCAAATGCAAGTCTAAGATGTTCATATAAACACTATTCATATGTATCTATCCACAAATACTGTGGATAATACAGATGGCTGGTACTTAAAATCCAGGAGATGAAATAAGAGTTCTTCTGAACACAAACATTTGAGATTGAGGGGAAAAAGAACACACAAAACCAAACCATTTAATGATTTTTTTTTTTTTCCCATTCAGCTTTATGCTTCTTAATTCCAGAAGCAATAAAGTTTATTTCAGTGTTGGCACATCTAAGAGGATTATACTAGTTTGACAAAGCTCCTGAGTCTTTCAAAATCGTTCTTGAAAAGACATATTCCACTGATGTTTTGTCACTTAATAACATATGGCGAGGAAATGATGCAGCTTCATCAATAATTTCTTATGGCTTCTGTGATGTTTTCCCCTTAACACAAGACCAAAAATATAATGTTAAATAAAATAACTCTCTAGGGAAAATGACTTCCCTTTTTCCCTATAAAGCTTGGAAAAGAAATGAAACCCAAATAATATGCAAACTATCTTGGCATTGGTCTCAGTCTGCAGGCTCCCTCTCAGTCTGTACTCTGAAGCAAACTGCATTTTACTCCTTTTTGTGTTTTTGTTTGAAATGCAATGTGACTCTCATGAAGGAACACGATTTAAATAGACCAGCTTCTCTTTTTCTTGTGTTTTTTTTCCTTCCAAAATCCATAAATACTTCAGTTAAAACTCACTGTTAAGCTAACCACTATCACAGCTCCCTAGCTATTCTTGACCCGAGTTTTACTATTGCAGCAAAAGCTCCCCACAGTCCTTCTGATGTATGATTATGATCAGTGAACATGGATCATGGTTTTGTGATTTATTTTTTGTTGTTTTTCAGCAGTGATTTTTTGGTCTGTGAGTGGCTAATAAAGTGGGTTTGGTGATGTCATGACTGAGTTTTCTCATCTCGTAATTAACCTTTATGTGTAAAATGGTGACAATATTTACTCTTCATGGTATATAATTCTGAGAGCAAAGGGGCACATGTTTATGCTGGGCATCTGTATTATTTGTTGAATATGTATTTAGGATGAGCTGAATCCATAAAGTTCTACAAATTCAGAGTGGAAGCATACATACTATGGAAGTATTTCCATCTCCGAAACCTGCTGTTAACCAAAACACTGGAGTAATTGATTTCTTTCCTGTGTTCTCACACATCTGTTTTGCACTCAGCAAAGCAAAAAGGGAAAGGACATTGCACTAGAACAGCACAGAAATTAAGCCAGAAGCAAACTGTTCCCCCCCTCCCCGCCTCATCCTAAACTCAGTGGTTTCTGGCATTTGTGTTTTTTAAAAAAGACACTGAAAACCATAAACCTGTTAACACTGCAGTCTATATAATGCAAAGCATCCAGCCAAAGACAGTAAGTACATCCTTAAATTTTCCAATGTGGGGAATTATCCTCCTAGCAGGAATTATGATAATGTCATCTTTTAGGACTTGAAAAATAGGGATTTTAAAATTATAGATTATTATTTCTAAAATACAATAGCTCATTTACTCACATAGTTGATCTCCTTACGTTGAACAATGGTCAGTTACCAGATACTTGTCCAATTTCAACTATTTTTACTTTTGAAAGTCATTTTCACTCAAGTATTCTTCCCACTCCCTGATACTGACAGTGTTTGAAGGAGAACTATACCACATTGACTTTACTACCTATTGTAGCATGCGGCTTTTATCTTTGGAGCTGATGGATGAAACTATTAAATAAATCCAGATTCATCTGTGGGAGTAGTTGTGCACATATTCTATGTCCTACTGAGCTGCCTTTCCAAAATTCAAAAAATGCTCCTACCACTTAATTTGAACCAAGCCACCAATAGGACTGGGAAGATGCTAATTTATGTATTTGCTTTACATCACAGCAGCCTGAAGCAGTGCTTGTGGTGTTAAGCTTTACAGGAAAAAGCAAAACCAAGGAAATTCAGAAAAGGTAAATTGTATTTTGTGTGAAAAGAAAGATTTGCTGGTTCACAACATCTTTGCTACCTGGTTATTAAATGGCATGAGATGGCCATGTTTTACTTGCAGTTATTAGAATTTTCCTGGGAAATCTGAATTGTTACTTACACAGAGGCATAGTTACCCTCCTGTTACGAGTATTTAGCTTATTTCTTGCTACTGCTATCTCTTTATAATCTGATAAGCCTGGGAAAAAGTCAGCTGCAGCTCACTTTCAATGTGTGATGGTGCAGCTAGTACACCTCTTAAAACAGCACTTCTCTCTTGGGATGACCCAGAAAGAGGCAGTTATATCTAGACACTGTTTCATATCTAATGTATACATATGATTTTCTGCTGGTGGAAGAAAGCACAAACAACTTGACTACATGCTCAGTAAGGGACTTTTCCTCTTGATGTTTGTTATTATGGAAGATAGAAAAGGTGCCTGTCTTGCATAGGGTAGCGATCAGCAAATCTGCTCTGACTAAGTTGATTTTCCTCAGAAACTGGAACTCTAAAATACCACATTTATTATGATTAAATAAGAGGTGAATTTCTCTCCTTGATATCAGAGCTATGAAGGATATAGTTTACAGTAGTGAGGACAGAGATCTCTCTGAGTATGTAATGGACCTAATGCATCAAATGTAACGACGTGAGTGATCACATACAATTATTTCCAAGGGGTGTTGAGTCCACATGCTATCAGCATTAGTGTGCAGATGCCACAAGAAACCTGAGACTATAATTTCCACATCCAATTCACATAATGGATATGGAAATAGAAGTAATTTCAGATAGCAGATAGATATCCCGAGCCAATAAAAACCATATATAGCTCAATTTCCTCTCCAGCACTATAATACAAGGTAAACAGCAGTTCAGATGCAGTTTCGTCCTCACATTGCTCTGGACATGTGCAGTGTTATATCTTTGAAAGAATTAGTGATTGTGCAATGTGAAAAGTATCTTCCTAAACAACAACAACAACAAAATACCTGGCTTTTTATGTCTTGTTATGATGTTAAATGTTACTGTCTACCCGTGGAGGGGGGCAATCTTGACTTTGACAATAGATTTTATTTGGGGCTTTCACACTCAGTGATATCCTAGCACAGTTTTCAACAGAATCAGAACACAAGAAAGGGAAAGGAAACATCTGACCTGTACAACCAAAAATATCTTTTTCTTGAAGTAAATAGATTTTCATGTATAATTTTTACTTGACCAAAGAATGTGAAGTTTTTTTTTCCTAAAGCTATTAAACGTTGTCTCTGGTTTACGTGTAACTGTCAAGTGCAGTTGTGTATCCATTCAGCATAAGGAATACATAAGCTTTTTGTGTGCGTGTGTCTAGAGAGAGGAATGTTAAAAGCTGAGTGTTTTCCCTATGCTGGGATATGGGGATAATGATCAAGTTCCACACCTGTGGACAAATTTTTAATGGGTTAGTACAGTGAACAGGAGAAGTTTAACTTTCATATACTCTGTAAGCTTAAAAGACTTGAAGTTTCCTGCCTATATTTATCTTTCTGCTTCTATTTGTCTCTCTTGGCCAAACATTTTAGATTGTAAATTGCTCAAGGCAGGTGTGGCATAGGGAAGTACAATTTTTGATCTGTCAGTATGTCCACAATAAATAGAGTTAATGACGGCAGCACAAACATTGAAGACTTCAATATTTGTTTCAAATGAATATATATAGTGAACTTGAGTGATGTTCTTAGCAAAGCTTCATGATTTTGAACTATTAGTGTTTACAAAATTAAGAAGTATCATTTTATAACCAGCTAGTGAGTTCTTAGTGAGATTGGAATAGTAACTGAAAATGTAATGATAGTTTCCTTTGGAAAACAAATATTTGTAATGATAATGATAGTGTTCCTTACTTTTATAATAATTAATATTGCATTTGTCAAATTAAAATAATTTCAACTGCACAATTCCTCTGCATTCACATGCATTTGGTATAGAGATAGTTACTGGTTTATGTTACTGGTAAATTGAACATGCATTTTGGATGAAAGCCTGTTGATTAGAAAACTGAAATTTTCCTGTGTTTATGAGAAAATCATGGGACCTGAGTTTGGTCACTGATATCTTTAACTTGGTGTATAAATGCAGAGCAGGTTGTGTGATGTGAATACAGGTGACTAAAGAGCACAAAGTGAAGTTTCCACCTGAAATTCTGCAACCTGTTGCTTTCCTGTTGACTGTCCGCCAGTTGGATTTTCAGTGTGATGAGAAAATAGAGAGGACTTTTTAATGAGTGTTTGTTTCTTTGAAAACCAGTAATCAAATGTTAATCTTTCAATACAGGTCTGTTATTTTGATAAACCTTTAGGTTCAGGATGCAATATTTATTTAAAATGCAAGAAAGAAAAAAGAAGACAAAGAAAATAGAGCCAGATATTTTTGACACTTGTCTTGAGAGTGTAGCCTCTCTTCTCTGTAGCCATCACCTTTTAGCTGTCTTTCTTGCTCAGAAGTATTTGATTACTTCTTTAAATTGGGACTAATTCTAAAAGAGCAACTTATTGTCCACTTTCCAACTGGTAAATTTCCTGAAGTTCATGTTACATGAAGCATTTTTGCCCTCTTCTGTATTTTTTTTTAAATTCTTGCCTTGAAAAAATTAGAAATGTTGAAATACTGGAAAATTCCAAGGGGAAAAGATATCACGTTTTCTAACCACACATAGTGATGCATTAAATTTTAAGAATTTTGCTTTGGAAAAACAGAAGATTTTCTATTTTTAAAACTGGAGAAATCTTAGAACAGATTATTGGCATGATCTTCATCCAGAAAGTCTGTGTAAAAAGATATTCTGATAATATTTTAGAAATTTGAGTTGGGGAAACCAGAATTTATTAAGCCTTAAAGTTTTGAATTAGTTAGGACAAAAGTTTAAATGTTTTTTTGTCCCCCTTGTGTTCCTTGAGCTTCTGGACTAGAATCAAAGTTTATGGGTTCTGAATGTTTACAATTTCCATTGGAGATGAGCAAGTTAGTCATTTTATCGATTTCATCTGGTGCTGAGACATTTTGTTCTACTTCATGCAATTTGCACCATTTTGAATAGTTATTGAGCATAAATCCCCTAAATTTTTAAAGTACATTTTGGAAATTCACACATATAGATTTATTTATATCAAGTCTTTGAAATTTAGAACCTTGGTTAAAATATTAAGAAAAAACCCAGCTTTTCTCTCACCCATTTCTGTGGACCAGTGCAATAGGGAATTAGATATTTCCATCTGATTTTCATAGCTATATATTTTGGATCAAGGAAAAGCATACACTGTATGACAGCTTAATGCTAAACAGTATGAATGAATAATAAGACTTAATTCTGTATTATGCAAAGCTAAATTCTACTTGAGCACACTAATATAAACCACTTCTTAAAACAAATGTTTTCCAGTTCAAAACAGGTGCAGCTAAACGCTGACTGGTTTAGGTGCAGTTCATTCATTCATGTCATCCTTTGGGTGTCCAGTGTAGGAAATATGTACTGGTAACACTGTACCAGTCATTTAACTAAAGTGAACCCACATTTTCCATTGCTTGGAAGAATAGCATAGCTCCTTTTCATCTTTAGCTTACTACTTAGAGGCTGAAAATACAGTGTTTTTGTAACTGTGAAATAAAATCTTCCTCATTGCAGAAGTGCACGACTTGATCTTATGGGCGTTTAGTGTTTTATGACTTCATCTTAGCTTCTTCATTACTTATAAATCACTGACACTTCATACTTAAGCAATTAAAACAAGTAACAATTAGCTTATTACCCCCATGATCCACGGCACAATAATTGCACTAGAGAATTCATTTAACATAATAAAATGAAGAACATTAGAAATCATTTTGTGCAGAGCCAGCACTAGTTTGACTATAAGCTTTATGGTGGTCGAGTACCTTATGCTCTAATAAAAGCAAATACATTTTCCATTATTGCAAGCCACTCACATAAATCCAGCAGGGCAAATGGTGATTCTAAGTAAAGAGTAAATAATCACACTAGTAGAATGTTTCATTTAAAGTTAAAAAAAGTAAACCCAGTTTTCTTCCTCCCTTCCTTCCTTTCCCCCTTCCCTTCCCCCTTCCTTCCTTCCCCCCTCTCTTTCTTTTTGCTCTTTTATTCTTTCTTTCATTCTTTCTTATGAAGGCAGAGAATTGTTTATTAGATGTACTTGAAGTTATATTAAATAAGTAAAAAACTTTTTAAAGTAGATCTGCAATATCAACGTTTGTGAAATTCATTACGGGTCAGTCGTGTACACAATAATAAATTGAAGGTCTTGAAAATGAGAAGCTGGCATTGTATAAGGGCCTGATTTCAAAAAGCCATTACAGTCTTTTCTTATGTCTTCAGTGTACTGCAAAACATGTAGATGAAATCTTGCCATATTTCAGCTGAATTAAGACCAGAATCAAAGCCTAGTGAAGTGATTAATATCAGCGGCTTTGGTAGGCAATATCTTCTCCCCTCTTGAAAATAATGCTTGCTCAAGATTGTGTAGTGGGAAACCATTAGTCAAGTGTCTTAACAAATAATGTTAATAGTCTGTAGTGGCTGTCAGTTCTACTGACCTCTACCATCTACATTCTCATAAGTGCTTTTTACTCTCTGAGATCTAATGCTTTTTATTTCTTCAGATATTACTACAATAGCGTTTTCTGTGTCTTTTCAGATGCTTCACTGAAATAAGTTTATAATCTCCATTTCTTCTTCTTCCATAATTTTATTTTCTATTTTGCATACCGATGACAGTGTATTTTATTCCAGAGCTGATACTTGCAATTTAATTTTTAGAGAAAGTACATCCAGAGACGTCAGGAACTGGCAATCCATTTTTAAATCTACAGTTTTACTTATCCACTTCCATGGAGGTGACCCAATTGGAAGCTGAATCCAAAGTCAATAGATCTGCTTGCAGATCCTCCCCCCAGATTTGTGCATCTTGGAATTGTTTGAAACCTTAAATTATTTATTTAACATTCTTTCCATTTCTGTTGTTTTATTCCCCCACCAGCCAACTAAAATGAGTTTGAGAGAAAATTGAAATCAATGCTCTACCCTACACTGTCCTACTATATGAAATCACATTACAGGTGCAGAAGTGACAATAAAAAAGAATTATAAAACCAAGATTGTAATTAGTTAAGGATTTACTGTAAAGCTTGTATTAACGCATGTCGTGGAAAGTGTGTTTTGAATGGTTGGATTCTGAATGTTTTTATCTTGAAGAAAAACACATCAAACTATTATTCAATAAGCAAGGCATATAATTTAATTTAGTAATTATTACTGACATAAGGACAAAATAATATAATTGCAGAAGTTAAATAATTTATTCCTGTTAGAATTATTAGTTCAGCTTGTTAGAAAAAATAAAATAAGTTTCTCAACAATATGGAAAATCAAAACCACATTAAAGGGAACTAATGCCCATTCCTCTGCCCTTTATTGTTCTGCCTATTTGGAAGAAAGAACATTTAACCTCTGAGCTAGCATTGATAATAATGGTGGGTATTACATCATAGTCTTTGAGAGGAAGCCTACAGAAAGCTATTTAAGAATATGACAAGTAAATAATACTGACATAAAAAAATAATGAACCTTTCTATCAGTTTGAAGAAAGAGTTGAACAATTATTCTAGTTCTTTCTACAATGTATTAGCTTAGAAGTAACTAAAATCTTTTATTAAGACTGCATGTAAAA
Source organism: Brachypteracias leptosomus (assembly GCA_013401335.1). Lineage (NCBI taxonomy): Eukaryota > Metazoa > Chordata > Aves > Coraciiformes > Brachypteraciidae > Brachypteracias > Brachypteracias leptosomus. The sequence goes on from VYZX01020183.1 coordinate 233,829, forward strand.
CTTGCATATTTTTCCTTGCATATTTTCCAGACTCAGTGCCTTTATTTCTGATATTCATAAAAAATTCTTTGCAAGGATAAATTACAATATGTTATTGAAATACTTCAGTTATTGGAAAAATGATAGTCTGTGTTAACACTGTTTTTTTCATGGCATATCTCTTGTTGAGGTGAGCACTGCTCTGATTTTTTTTCCATCTCCTGACCAGGTGTATGCACATTAGCATTAAGCTGCAAGGGGTTTCCCTCTCCCATTTATCAGTCAAGTCTCTGAGCACTACTCATCAGCAGGCTGGCAGTGGAGTTGTGTCCTACACCTTTGATTACACAATCTCTTTTGATTCCAGATGAAACAGTGGTGGGTTTTTTCCCTCTGGGCAATGATAGTAATGGGAATCAGTTACCAAGCAGTCTTTCCAAAACAGATGTGGTTTGGGGTTTGTTTTGTTGGTTTGTTTAGTTTGTTTAAGATGAAAAAGTATCATAGAAACAATGAGAACATTTCCTAGCTTTCTTCTAAAGCTTATCTTTCCCTGCCCATGGGAAGACTCAGCTCTAAAGGATTACTGCCAGACTACCTTTCTTCAAAAGAGTGTCTCCCTGCATCATTTCAGGAAATTTTCCATTTTTGGTCCAGTCCAAAATAGCTTCAGCACGTTCATTTTCTCCTGATCTTTCTCCTTTCCATGCATACATGGACCTTTATTTAGTGGCCTACTGAAAATTCAGCTGCTGGAATTATCAGGAAAAAAGACATATTTGATTTTTCTTTTTAATATATAAAATTTGGATTGTTTTACTCTACTTTCATTTTGGCACTTTGTTTTCTCGAGAATAAGCTCAATTTGCTGGCAGATGCTGTTTGTGTTTATATATGATATAAGCAGCTCAAAATGTCCTCATTATGTAGATCATTATGTTTAATATTTTATAAAATAAACTGTGAGATCTTCATGTTTATCTTTGAAAATTCATACAGAGCACAGATTATTCTCTTATGTGTTTTGCTTCCATGCACTTTCATAATTTTCTTCTGCATGCACAGAAAATTAAAAATAACATTAGAAGAAACAATGCAGAATTAGTCCAAATGTCCATATAGCCAAGTATCCATCCAGTACTTGTAACTTGTATCTGAATCTAATACTCTCTTTGATGGTGGCCAACAACTGCAGATAGGGAAGAGCATAAGCACAGGGCAAGCATGTGCTTGCAGAAGTGTTCCAAACTCCTGCCCTTCTCTTCAAGATGCTTTGCTTTTCCCCAGAGAAAATTCAAGTAACTTCCTTCAAGAATTAACTAGTCATTATTTGAGTTACAGGACATATCTGAAACAATTTCTTTAGATTGCACTGTTCTTTGAACTGTGACATTTATGCCTTCTGTCACACATCAAGCTTTAATGATCAATTACACCTTTCCTCTGAAATATTTCTAGATTTTGGAGTTAATAGGTGTGTATGACTGTCAGCATATGAGTTCGACGGGTAACATTTTCACCAGGTAAGCTTTTTGAAACATTGCTCTTGATTCTTCATTGATTTGAAGTATCTTAAAGAGTTTATCCTCACTGGTTCATTACAGCAATAGAGATTCCTTTGGTTTGCCTTATAGTGTTGTGAATAATGTGGATGAGTCAACAGCATCTATCAGGTCTTTGAATTAGGTATTCTGAATGCATATATAACTGCATTAATCAACCCCACTAATCTGCACTGAACCTTCTCATTTCCCGAATCATAGAATAGTTTCAGCTGGAAGAGACCTTCAAGATCATTGAGTCCAACCTTAGTCCTAGCCCTATCAACACCACTGAACCATGTTCCTAAGCACAACATCTACCCATCTCTTAAACACCTGCGGGAATGGTGACTCCACCACCTCCCTGGGCAGCCTGTTCCAATGCCTGACAACCCTTTCAGTAAAGAAATTCTTCCTAATATCTGACACAAACATCCCCTGGTGCAACTTCAGGCCATTTCTTCTTGTTCTATCACTTATCACAAGGGAGAACTTCCTTTCAGGTAGTTGTAGAGCGCCATAAGATCTCCCCTCAGCCTTCTTGTCTCCAGGCTAAACAGCCTCAGATCTCTCAGCTGTTCCTCATATGGGACATGCTCCAAATCCTTTACTAGCTTGGTAGCCCACCTCTGTACCCTCTCCAGCACCTCAATGTCCTTCTTGTAGAGAGAGGCCCAAAACTGGACACAGTATTTGAGGTGTGACCTCACCAAAGCTGAGTACAGGGGAATGGTCACCTCCCTGCTTCTGCTGACAACACTGTTCCTGATACAGGCCAGGGTGCCCTTGGCCTTCTTGGCCACCTGAGCACACGCTGGCTCGTGTTCAGCCAGCTGTCAGTCAACACCCCCAGGTCCCTCTCTGCCTGGCAGCTCTCCAGCCGCTCCTCCCCAAGCCTGTGGCACTGCTGGGGGTTGTGGCCAAAGTGCAGGACCCGGCATTTGGCCTTATTGAAACTCATGGAACTGGCCTTGGCCCAGCAATCCAGCCTTTCTGGATCCCTCTGTAGAACTTCCCTACCCTCCAGCAGGTCAGCACTTCCACCCAGCTTGTTGTCATCTGCAAACTTACTAAGGGTGCACTCTATCCCCTCATCCAAATCGTTGATGAAGATGTTAAACAGGAATGGCCCCAGTACTGAGCCCTGGGGGACACCACTCATGACCGGTCCCCAGATGGATTTATCTCCATTGACCACAACTCTTCGGACTCAACCATCTGGCCAGTTTCTCACCCAGGAAAGTGTGTGCCCATCCAAGCCAAGAGCAGTCCATTTCTCTAAGAGAATGCTGTGGGAAACAGTGTCAAATGCCTTACTAAAGTCAAGATAGGCAACATCCACAGCCTCACCTTCATCCAACAAGCAGGTCACCCTGTTGTAGAAGGCAATCAGGTTTGTTAAACAGGACCTGCCCTTCATAAACTTATGCTGACTGGGCCTGATCACCTGGTTGTCCTTCATGTGCTGCATAATGAAACTCAGGATGACCTGCTCCATCAGCTTCCCTGGCACTGAAGTCAAACTGACAGGTTGGTATTTTCCCGGATCATCCTTCTGTCCCTTATATATGGGTGTTCTATTGGCTGACCTCCAATCTGCTGGAACCTCCCCAGTCAGCCAGGACTGCTGATAAATGGACAGTGGCTTGGTGAGCACCCCTGCCAGTTCTTTCAGCACTCTCAGATGTACCCCATTGGGCCCCATATGTTACAAATTTTAGTAAAAAACCTTTTGTCTTGCAAAAGTGATGATTGAGTGTATTCTGATAAAACCAGTTCTAAATACCAGCTCTCTCCATGTAGCAATAGATAATATTTGAATAAAGACACTGATTTGTAAGCAGGAGGTGCTCATTAGAGACAATTTAAATAACCATGATCATTTATTATTTGATAGTGAAATACATACCTGGCCGTATTTGATTCATACAGTATAATCAGTTGTTCTACAAAATCTATATGTAGAGAAGCAGACCAATCATATAATATTTTTTTGGTATGTTTTTAATTGTAGAACTTTCTCAATCAATTCTAAAAAAGATCCCAAAACAGCTGGAAAGTATAATTTTCTGCGAGTGAACTTCATCCCATTGCCCAGGTTGTAAATAAGGTCATTGAACTGGCACTAGCATCTGTAAGTGATACTGGCCACCAGTTGCATTTTCTACCACTGACCAGAAGCTGACCTGATGATTCAGTCAGTTTTCCATCCACCTTACTGTCCATTTATCCAGTCCACATTTCACCAGTGTGGCAGCAAGGAGTCTCTGGAACACTTTGTCACAGCATCCACCGTCCTCCTTTCACCTCTCTGCTCCCTGTCACTTTCAGTCCTATCCCTGCTTCCCCTGGTGATAGTTTGGTGGCAGTTTGTGGTTCCAATTGCCTGTCTAGACGTGCAGCAGGAAGGTTTTGGATGTTTTGAGGCTACCCAAAGAACTATGCTTAGATCTGCAGAGGCAAAAGTATCAGACAAGAAGGATGACTGAAGATTCAGAGCTCTAGGTGAAGTCTGAATACCATCCTCTCAGACCACTATGTGTTACAGACATAAGAAACCTTAAGAATAAGCAAGCAGAATTTAAAAAGCCTTTTAAAAGGCTGCAGTTAACAGAGCATACATTTTTCCATTTTCTAAATAATCTCTTATTTTATCTTGAAGCATCTTTTTTTTTTTTTTTCTAGAAATGTTATCTTTTCAGAAAAGAAAGAATATAAAGGTAACTTTAATTATACCAGCAAATATTACCAGTGTTCCTATTCAAACTAGTTAGGGAAGAATTTGGCTGCAATTCCAAAGTTAAAATAGTTTTTCTGTTCTTTTTAGAAGATCTGCCACTGCACTGATGGAGTCCTGCCTTCTCTTTTTCCCAAGTTACATGGTTATTAATATTTGAAAAATAAAAGCAATATTTAAAACTTTAGACTACATGATGCTGTAGGATGTTTTTTAGCATGAGTTTTCTACTTCATACTTCAGCAGTATATAGTTTAGCAAGAATCTAATAATGTGTAACGATGTTATATGAAATTAATGTAATAAAACCTTGCAGCAAACTGCCCTGCCTATGTACAATGAAGAAGCAGCAGCCTTCAGAATTTTAATGCTGTTGGAGATGAGGGATTTGTAAATGGGTTGTTACTTTACCTAAAGTTACCTGTAAGCCTCCTGTTTTCTAGCATGTATGTTTAAAAAAACCCAACACAACACCAAAAACCTACACATTTAACCAGACTGTGTCAGGAATAACTGATACAATAAAGGATGATAAAGGCAATTATGGAATCTATCAAATGGTTAGTTTGATTTTTATTTGTTTCTTAATTAAGATGCAGAAATATATGGTCTGTGTAGATCCCTCGGGAAGGATATTCAGTGTCCTGCTGATTTTTACCATGGAGAGCCATTCACCTGATTTGGGGTTATTAATGTTATCCATCTCATTTTGAAACAAATTACAAATATATTCATATGTTCTTTTAGATCTTCTTTATCAACAAAGCTTTCTTATGCATTGTGAATCAGTCGTTATGCAGCAACTCAAGCAAATCAAAGGCACTTAAATATCAATATGATCATAAAGACCAAAATCAAGAGTGAATCCTGGAAAATACCAACCCTGTAACTAAACATATATAATAACATATTTAAGAGACTAATTACTTTAAATATCAGATTTATAATTCACATTGAATTTTTGTGATTATTTTGTAAAGTTTCTTTTAAAGTTAGAATTTTTCTCCTACACTAATACAAATTTTGCTCTTTACTATCACATATGAACATTGATGCTCATTGTCTTTGATCCACAAAGAATCCATAAATATGGCTTCACATTTTCCTCTGAGGATTTCATTTCCTAATAATATTTAAGAAAATTCTTTGTAAGAAAAGGTAAGAATTGGCAAAAATGTTTGTCTGTATAATAATTTTAATTTGTTCTGCACATCATCTGATGTCTGTGACCTGCTTCTCAAGATGATCTTGAGATAATTTGTCTTCTTTTGAGGAATCAGAGAAAGCAGACCTGACCCCCTCACCCCATATGTGTTCACTTACCTAAATGACTTGGCCGTTGCCACCTATCCTGCTACCTTTGAACAACCTCCACCTTTGTGGTTGTTATTAGTAAGCATCATGAGTACAGCCGACTGGTATCAATTTTCCTGAGAAATACTTTGCCCAGGAAAAATGTTTGAAAAAATCCTAAGTGACATGGGATGGCCACTTCAGAAAGCAGAATAAGAAAACTTAACCTTAATCGTGGCTTGTTTATATTTCTACCACAGTAAATCTTGCAGATTCTCTTGTGAAAACCTGATGGTCATATCAGGAATACTGACAAATAGATTTATGTCACAGACTGTTAAATATTCTATGATTCTAAATAATGAATCTCAGAGCATGTTGTAATTTACTGTGATGGAGTCTCTCAGTGACAAAGCTCAGTAAAGGGCTCCCATACTCAAAGCCTGTAATGAAAGTTCTGCAGCAGAACTTCTTCCCAGAGTAAACACCTCAATAGTGAGCAACTATGGCAAATGTTATACATTTAACATATTACGTTATCTGTTTTATTTTTTCTTCTATACATTTAACATAACGTCTGTGTTAACATATTTTTTCAAATCAGGAATCTTCTTCTGTTTTATTTTTTCTTCCTACATCTGCATATAAGCAAAAACGTACTTGTAAAAATTATGTATAAACTGCATAAAGAGATGAAAATGTTTGTGTTCTTTTAAATATTAGAATTGAACACTCCAAAATAATTGATCTACATGAATGCTCTTCAGGTGGAAATAGTACATAGTTAGCTGCCTTGGCATCTTTCTCTAGTTGTTAAAAGGCTGTATTCGTAGTGGAATGTTGGGAAATGAATAAAAATGTTACAAATGATACTTTGTTACCACAATTTCCATTAGATATGATTTTTGCTTATACTTTAAAAAAAAAGGGGAGAGTAAATTACTCCCTCAGGGGCAAAGACCAGATGTGTAAAGGACAGGCCTTGAGAAGCCCGTGCGCTTCCAGCTCAGTACAGCGCTGAACTGCACTCACAGCTCTGCAGTGTACACAGGCTTCATTTGACCAGGGTGGACTTTGTATTATTTAATTCAGGGAACAGAGGAAAAGGGATGTGAAAGAGGAGAATTTCTTTTGCCTTGATTCTTCTCTTCCTCTCCACCGTGTGAACACAGTGTGATAAAGAGATTATTCTGCTCAAGATTCAGGTAGAGGTTACTTTTCGTGACCACATAGCATAAAAAGGAGTTCCAGCTCTACATTGGGGAATGACCTATTAGAGAGCAGTGTAGGGGAAAGGGACCTGGGGGTCCTGGTGGACAGCAGGATGACCATGAGCCAGCACTGTGCCCTTGTGGCCAAGAAGGCCAATGGCATCCTGGGGTGTATTAGAAGNCTTAAATATTGACAGTGACTGTTAAGTCAGTGGATAGTAGCTATATACAAGCATAAACCAGGAGTTTTCTGGGTTGATATAGCCAGGGCAAAGCCACATGTGTCTTTACAGCCAGAACAAAGTACTATTATAATTTCAGATTACTAAAATCTAACTACTCCTGTAAATCCTGTTGTAGATGATTTGGGGGCAAGATATGGTGCAATTTTAAAAGACTGTAATTTCTTACAAAACTATCTGCTGAACCATGAGGCATGGGATGCAGACAAGAAGCTGGGATGGACAAAGCTCTGAGACTACCAAGATGATGACTTTCATCATTTCTTTCTATGTGATGGAGTAATTGAAGTTATAAAAGCTTCTTTGGACACACCTAAGGACCTGCGATGTTTTGGGCATGAAAAATGTGAATGAGAGATTTTTGCCTACTTTCAGCATAACAACTCTGTGAAGCAATGAAATATTGCAGAATTATTATAAAAATTTTAGTCCTGTAAAAAAGCACATTACAACAGTTTAATTTGATAATGTGTATGTGGGCTTGCTCTCGCTTTTATAAATACTATACTGTCTTGATAATTTCCCAGACACAACTGTGTAATAATTGCATGTCTGGAATGGTTGAAAGCATGAGGCAAATATAATCTAAGCAAGTTTTCCTAGAATAATTGTATACTGTCATGTGTGATTGGCTAAGTGTATACTGAGTATACAAAACATAAGCAAGCAGGTATCTTTAATTAAATAAAAACACTATCATGCTGATAATCCTCTTTCTAGGAACTTGAGGAGTGCATTTTTAAGATTCAGTCCATTGTGCATGTTTTTTCCTCTCAAGGATAGCCTTAGAACTAGGAGCATTCCATATAGGAGCGTTTGTGCTGTGCAAATACTTAACCCAACCCTAGAAGAAACACAGCTTTCCCCAAAATACCGTGTCTGTTTTGTGTGACTGTAGCTATGCTGTTCTTAGATCAGAGGTGCTATGTCCTGTAATGGTGTGTAATGTGCTGTACCTCTACTTGCTAGGTCAGGGAACTGTGTGGTGCGTGGCATTGCTGAGTATCACCCCTGCCTGCCAGGGCTCAGAGAGAGCTGCATGGAGTCCATCTCCACCCCCTATGCCAATTTGAGCAGAAGAGAATTGACTGACTGAAAATATTTAATATGACCTTTTAATCTAATGATTTAATTTAATGACCTTTTAATATGAGGGTGATAGATCAGTGGAATGGGCTGCCCAGAGAGGTGGTGGAGGCCCCATCCCTGGAGTCATTCAAGGTCAGGCTTGATGGGGCTCTGAGTGGCCTGCCCTAGGTAGAGATGTCCCTGCTTGTGTAGGGAGGTTGGACAAGATGACCTCTAGAGGTCCTTTCCAGCCTCCAAACATTCTATGATTCTATGTCCCTTCCAAACATTCTATGATTCTATGAAAATCCTTGTACCCTCAGGGAGTTTCAGGAGGATCAAAGTCAAAATTTGTCAATAAACAGAAACTGTCACTTAAAATGAAGTAAAAAGTGGTTTAGAGCATTTGTGCAAGCTCCTGGGTGTACTTTTTTACAGTATTCCTTTGTTTCAGGAACTTCATACGTTAGAGTTGTAAGTAGTTTGCATTTTGATTGTCTATAGTATTGAGCATAGGCCTGAATCCATGCTTAAATTGAACTTCTGACTCTCCTGGCTTCATGAAGGCAAGCCTCGTATTCAGATTCTTGGTTTGGGGAGAAAGTAGAATGCAAAATCTGACGTCACTTTAGTAGGAGTTTAAACACATGCTTGTCTGTAGCATAGACAGAATTGGGTAGGCTGTGCCTCCAAGCACCCCACCCCATCTTCCTTCTAGAAGACAAAACTGACATACAGATTGGAGGGTATGTGAAGCTTCAGTTCCCAGCTGGCACAAGAACACTTTGGAATAGATTCATTCTTTATTTCTTCCTCAGTAAAATGAGAATTGCACCATTTACCTTCTAAGAGAATTGTGAAGATAAATTCATTAAAGGTTTTGGGTGCTCAGAAAATGTAATGGAGGAGGTTGTATAAATACCCAGGAAAAAATCAGTGAAACCAATCTATTAGGACATACTTAGCTGTAGCCTACAATGGATAATTATCCATTGCTTCACTGCTACTGGGCAATTACATTGCCAGTAAACTAAATTAGTCCATCTGTGGGTTATGTGTCTCTAGGATATTCAGTTAATTACATTACAGTATATTTTTACTCATGTGAAGAAGAAATATCTAGTGGTTAAAAGACTGAATAATGAATTTGGAGGTGTGCTACAGATGCAGCTCATTGTATAGTGTCCTTGTCCATCACACCGTCTTGTTTCCCTCAGCTGAGGCTCTGAATGAGTTAAACACCATTCCGTGCACTTCATTACACACTTTGTGATTAACAGAAAGAGGGTTGGCATTGCCTCTTGTAGATGAATGCTTTAGATTATTTAGTACTTGTCTGTAACCTAGTAGAGCAATCAGCATGCAATACAGAGCTTTATGGAGCAGGAAGAAGTGGGTGCCATGTCAGCATCCCAAGGAAGAAAACCTGAAATCCTTTTGATTTGTCTTAATTTTAGAAGTGGGTACTCAACAACATAGTTGCATAACCCGAAACTGAGACTTATAAAATGTTTATTGTGGCTTAAATGTGCATCAGTGTAGAGGTAATTAAAACAGTCAGAAGAAAATTTCTGACAAGCTGACATTTTCAAAACAAATAAAGATTCTCCAGATATTTATAACTTTGTGTCAAGGACAATTTATACTCCGTGTCATATTACAAGATTTAATTTGTTTTTGTTGTCATACTATATTAGCTTTAAAAGACTTTTAATATTTCAGCAGCTGCTGCATTGCCCCAATCAGTACTGAAAAAACATTGGGTACTGAGTGTACACAATATGCCAAGCGTGTTCTTTGTATTACTCACCACTCACCCCTAGATGAGTGTCTGTCTTGTGCATAAAGTTAACTTCTGGAAGTAACAGAAGGCACATGAGTGAAATTTGGAGGAACAGAGCAGGAAACCAGCAGCTTTGGTTGCTGCTAATAATCATATCTAGTAATGACCTTATGCCTCTGGCCCTACTGACGTACGTTGTGGTGTATCATTAGATGTATCATGCTGTTCTGAGTGAGTAAAAGGGCAGAACTTGTTCCTCTCAGGAAAAAGCAAGTTGGTCCCTAAATCGCCATGAATCAATCCTGAATCATGCTCTTGACACAGCAGATCGGAGAGATCGTTTTGGGTTTTATCTACTAGACTTCTCTATGCCCACTCTAAGAATGGCACACTGTATATTTAATTTGAAATTCTTACTAGTATCAAGAATTCGGGGAAAGTAATTTTGCTGTCTACCTTGCTTCTAGTATATATTTGTGTGAGAGTTGCTCCTTAAAACATATGCTTCAGGTCAGATTTTTTTTATTCTGTCTGTCCTGGTTATTACAGATTTCTTAATTATTTAGAGAGTTCAATTAGAATATAACTAATTTCTTTTCTAAATTAGATCTCCTTGTGACGGTTATGAAATATTCTACTTTATTGAACAATAGAAAGGTGTCACATTCCAGGATAAGAATAGGATAATAAATATTACAGGAAAGATCTGATTATGATAGTATTGCTAAGCCTTTCATTATTTTCAGTCCTTTAATTATCAAAATTCTGCAGCAGCACTGAAAATATGACACCACCACTTGGATTGATAAATCGGAAATGACACAATTCAGAACAGTGCTTTGAACCTGTACCAGAGGTTAAAACTATTAACAGTGAAGTAGCTTACTGAAATTAGACTCTACTTGAAGTAAATTGATGTCATTGATTTGTATGACAGGCTGTAGTACTCAGCCTTTAGTGAGTGTGTCTGTGTTAAGCAAAGGGTACTGTCACCTTCATTTTTTTAAAGACTGTCCCAGACTATTCCCACTTTTAAATTTCAATTAAACAAATCTGGTTGGAAAAAATGTTCTATATGTCTTTTATCTACCCCGAGCTGCTGGCAAAACAAACTGGCTTTTCCATATTTGGCATTTATTAATAATATTTTGAATACCACTGCGCTTTTTAAGCCAGTGTGGTGGAATTCTCATGTGGGATTATTAAATGAGTCGATTTGCATTCTAATGAGAACAAATGTTTGGGATTGCATTGTTAAAATGCTAAAACGGTGTGTGTATAATTATTTTGCAGCTTACATTCGCAGAACTCATTTCCCCAAACTCTTTTTTTTAAATAACTAAAGAGACAGAGCATACTGACGGCTGGAGGGGAGGTGATTAGGGTAATTTAAACTGTTCACAAATGACTTTGCTACTGAAAGAAAGCATTTCTTTGGCTTTGCTGTGCTCCTTTCATTATCTTTAAGCGGCTGCAGTGTTGAGTCCCATAAGAAGTCTCACCAAGCTCTCTTTCCTTGTACAATTTCTCATTTGTATTGATTAATCATTTTGTAATTCCATTCTAGGTTGCCTTGCTCATCTTTAAGGCATGTGCTGCTTTTTCTTCGCTTGTCTATCCTGTAACGGTTATGTTGTCTCTTCTAATACCTTAGCTTTATCACTGCAAGTCAAGCTTTAAAACATTAATCCCTTCATGCTTTAATTTCATATTCTATTACCAGAATGAATGCAAATACTGTTTCCTTTTTGCTCCTTTTTAATCATCTTCACTACAGCTTTTGCAAATGGTCCAAGAGCAAAGTAAGCTTTTTATTACAGTCAAAGTCAAAGATTTGTTCGACTACTCTTTTCATATATTTTTCCACAACTATTGCCAAACAAGAATTGTTTACTGCAGGCTTCTGAGATGTTGTGCTGCCTTTCTGTTCCCCATCTCCTGCACTGCGAAGCAGCATTGTTTAAAAGACTGCTTTCCAAAGAAAAGCTCTGTGTTGCTCAGGGCAAATTACCATGAGATACTGCAGGGAGGTTTTACTAAAGCCTTGTCTTCCCCGCCCCCCCTGTGTTCTCTTGTCATAAACAATTGTGGTTGCGAGGGGTGGGTAGGGGCTGCTCTTTGACTTGCTGTGTGAACCACCAGGCACCACCCTGGCATTGTAAACTTATGTAAAATTTATAGAGAGAGACCTTTGCAGCTCCATAGTTAAGCTCAAATTCGACTCTTCAAGCAGGTTTTAAATCCCTGAGATTGACACTAACTTTTTTCAGAGATCCCATCAGAAAACTTGTACCATTTTCGGGAGAAAGAATACACATGGAAGTTTCTAGCTAAAAAACATATTCTGGCTACAGTTCTGAATTTTAAGTTAATTTCTAGTCCTTTATACAGTTTTTATGGGGTTTTTTTCAGGTCCTGATCCATGGTAACTGTGGCAGTTGCAGGATCCTGATTTCTTTTAGAGCGTAGTTCTAGTGTTATCTGAATGAATACTCCCGTTTCAAATTAACAGTAACACCTTTTGCCAAAGAGTCCAAAAGATTCATTCTCTCCAATTTTCATATAGGAGAGGATGGAGCTGCATCATGGGGGGGAATTCCAAGTGTCACATCAGAGGGCAAAGGACTGCATATCAATCCATCCTAACACTCAGGAAGGACAAAAACATTCCTTTTCCTTCTCACTGACTGTTCTATTGTTGCGTGTGTAAAAAAAAAATAAAAATAATCCTTTGAGATAGATTAATTTTATTGTATCAGACATATTTCTTGCAATAGTTGTTTCCAATTCTCCCGTCTCCAACCAGCTTGCAGTCAGTAATTGTGTATAGGTTGGGTAGGTGATTTGTTGGAACTGAGGAACCTGTGCTTGTATTGACTGACTTCTGTAAAAACAAGATGCTCCACTGCCTCTTTTGCTGGGAACTTGAGGATACACCCTGCATGCCATCTTCCTGCATGATCTGGTTTTTGGTGCAATTAAAACCAGACACAAGATTAAGGTATGGTGGTGCTCCTTTCTAACAATATCTCGACCAAAACAGAGTTTCTGTTGTTGCAGAAGTCTGGTTTCTTTCAGTTCAAATAGTAAGCTTCTGAAGAAAATTAAAGCAAAATAACACGCATGCCATTTCAATGCAAATGTGAAGTTGTAACCCTGGGACACTGTAACCCTCAGAAATACTTTGGTTTTTCCCCTGCACAACTTACTTGTCATTTTCAGCTACACACAACGTATATGATCTATCCCAAACATTTTTGTTCATGTTCACAGCCTTTTTATTTACAGAAACAGACGATGTGTTTCTATGAAATTAGTGAGAAATAATATAAGTGTATCTGCTAAATCTCTATTTTCTGTGTTCTTATGGTAACACGATAAAGCCATTAATCATTATTAAATAACAATGCTCATCAACACGTATTTACAGCTTAATTAAGAACTCTGCTCTCTAAAACAGCCAATTAATTAGCGGAGGCACAAACACCTCTCCACCCACAATCTGTTAAATAATTGCTTATCACGACCTCTTATTCTTTCCATATCTTCACAACGTCCTTTATATTATCATGCGCTCCAGGCTTTCCTCAGAGGCTTTTGAGTTCAGGTATGCATCAAAAGAGTTACCAAGAAGACATATATATTTATCAGAAGAATTATTCAGAGGCTTGTGGTTTGTGATATTTGTTAGCAGTTAGGTTGGCTTTGGACCCCTTCTTGTGGGCTGGGGCAATGCTATTGCCCTTACAGAGGATAGAGCTCAGCATTCATAGCGTAGTGTTTCACCCCATTTATTTCCACAGGCTCTGGTTTAATTAAGACTATTCAGAAATGGGTGTTCTTTTTTGTACTCAGCAAAGCAGGAACTGGCAGTCAATATGCTAAATTTTATCCTTTTTTTTTTTTTTTACCACATCAAAATTTAGAAAAATTCTGCTGTCCTTGGTGAGGTCACTAAATACCTGCAGTGAGTCTGCCCACCCACATGTGTGCTCACACCTCTGCTTCAGATGACACATGCTGTTCAAAGAGTCATGTGTGATGTAGATAAAAACTAGAAAAGCATTTATACTGGAATTTTTGTAAATGTTGTGCCTGGTGCTAAATTGGGGTTTACGGAATGTTTCAGATGCTCAGTGGCAGCTCTTTGACATCTGCTTCTGGAAGGTTCCTTCCAGAACTGTGGCAGCTTGAATCCCACCTGCTGGCTGAGGGAACTCCCAGAATTATTTAGGTTGAAAAAGACCTTTAAGATCATTGAGTCCTGCTTCATTTTATACTGATTGCATTTAATGTTAGCTTGCAGCAGTTGCTAATACTGTAACATGAAATGTTGCTGTGGCCACAGATGATTTCTCTTTCACAGATGAGGTGAGCAGAGGCTGGGCCGTGCCGGGGCCGAGCAGCAGCCACACAGGTGGTGGCACAGGTGAGGGCGAGGGGCCCTCAGCCGGTGGTGGAGCACAGCTGAGCCGTGGCTGCCATTACGGCTGGGCTGCTGGGGCAGCTGTGGGTGGCTAGGAAAACAAAGAGGCAGCAGAGCTGAAGAGAGATGTGGAAGAGTGTATGGAAGTAAGGTAAAGAGTTCTCTGCTTTTTACAGGGAAGTTTTTTAAGTGAGGGCTTGGGAGAGATGGGAGCTTGTGTGGGGGTGTCCGGGGGGGGCAGGCCTGAGGTAAAATGGCTGTGGGGGAGGAGAGGGAAGACTTGGACAGTGAGTGGTCTCCGGGGTGGGTTTGCTGTGCTCTTGAGGAGGTGTGCTCATGGTGTGCTGTGGTGTGCTGCACTGGCAGGTGGTAGGAAGGCAGCATTGTTTGACATGGCTGGGTCGGAGCCCGTGCTTGGTGCTGGCCCTCACCAGGAGGCCTTTCACCAACATGGCGGCCATTGGAAGCGCTCTCGGGGCAGAGCAGGGTTTTGCAGCTTCTGGAGAGGCGAGGTACTGTGGTCTAAGCATGAACTGTTTTAAATGCTGTTTTCATTTATGTACTTGGCCTGCTTGGTACAGAACTGGCAAAACTAGTAAAAGCAGACTCGGTTTTGCAGACCACCTTTATCAGGTCTGTGTATCTTGTGTACATATTTGTGTGCAAATGTTCTATTTAGGTGCAGTTCTGTGTCTCTGCCTGATCCTGACAAATTCTGGTATGACTGCTGTATTAGTGAAGGGAGAGGCTCTCACATTGTTATTTCAGAATGGTATTCTTACAGAGTTGCAGATTTGAGCAAAGGCTGAAAATTAGTCAAGTAGTGCAGGTATCTAGATAGAGTTAACCTGAAGAGATGCAAAACTCTTGTGGTTTTGCTACTAGATACATGATTTTTGCAAAGATAAAGGGATGGGCAGCTGGTTTTAATATTTATCTTACTAACATGCTGGAAAAACATTGTAGGAGCCTGCTCAGCATGTTAACTAGGTGCAATTACATCTATTTGCATGTTTCCATGTAGATGCATTTTAATTTCTTGACGTGTTAGGCCAGGACACACAGATTCAGTTTTCTTTTGCTCAAGAGTTTGAAGCTTGTTAGACATTTAAAAAGGAATATATCCAGTTTATGTAAAACCAAATAAATAAGCTCACTAGCTGTTAGATTTGACATTATTAACTCTTTAGCATTCGGTCTGATTTGTGCACAACTTTTCTGAGCAACATCTGTGAATCTGAAAGTCAGATGACCAATATTTAATCTTGTGTTTTGGCAGATTAGAGCTCCTTGCATGTAGTTGAATTGTGCCTCTTCTCAAGGGTTATACTTTAGCATTAAAAATAAAGGACATGGTCTGTTAGCATGCACAGCAAATTCTAATGCTATTAATAGCTTTAAAAGTGTTCTTCATCTTTAGGAAGAACAGTTCAGTATTATCTTCTCCACTATCATTAAATTGTATATTATGTGAGCTGAATGTTGAAGTCAAATTAGAAAATATGCTCTGACAATATCAAGATGCCTAGAATTATGGTATTTCATGGCCAATTTGAAGTCAGTGATATAAGGATTACTTCATAATAACATTAAGTAATTCTCCAGCATCCTATTTGAAAGCACATTTTGCCAGTATCAAGTAATGATCTATGCATGACAGTTAAGTAAATGATATTGTTTGAGGGTTTTTTTTCACAAGTGAGGTGACTGAAGTGGAGGGAAGGAAACAAAATTATTTTTTTTTTCATGACTAGTAGTGCAAAGACTACACCAGGAACTGCTTTCCTAACAGGCAGACTGCTCAGGAACTTTTGAGTGAAGTTTTGAAGACTGTGCTTTTGCAACTGGAACTCTTCAGGGATATAAAAATGGTGCCTATCTATAAAGTCAGATTAGAATTTTCTTTGGTGCTATAAAAAAACCACACCAAACCAGGCCATGACAATAGTCAATGACAAAGTTCACATTAGGAGGTAGTGCAAGCTAATAAATAAATGTGCAAAGTGAGAAAAATAATGTCTTGGACATGGCACTTAGATTAACACATATCTTGCAGAGATTATGTTCTGTGCTAGTTCTAGGCTGGTTTTCTAAATAGAACACTCATTCAAGATGGGAAGGATATATGTGTAATTCTGAAGCACATTTTCTAGCTCCCTTTCAGAAGAAAGGCATCCTGGTTGTGCACTCTGTCCCCTTATTGTACTTTGGTTCATATAATACAGCAGATTTAATTGCGCAATTTGCATTAAAAACAAACCAAACCAACCACACTCCTGATCCAAAATAGTCCTAATTTAGGCACACCTGAAGATGATTATACATTGAAAGTCCATGTGTGTTGCACATTCTAATTGCCTTTCATTATAGAGGGGCACAGCTCATTTCATTTAGGCCCAAATGTAGGAACAGGTTTGTTTGGGGTGGAAAGAGCTCACTTCTGTCATTAAAAATTAATTTGATTAGGCATGTGGAATCATAACACTAAGGTTATGGAGAAAGTGCTCTGTGTTATGTCAAACAGGAATAAATCCCAGTATAATTTTCAGGCTTCCTGCAGTGAGAGTGTGCCCCATGTTTGAACACTGTCAAACATGTTCAGCAGAAGCTACTGTCAGAGTAGAGTGCCCCAGATCTACCACAGATGTAATGAGACAAGGTGATCTAAAATTCAGATCTGTCAGTAAGTATAACGTTGTTATTTTAATTTACTGTGTATAAATGTAGAATAGATATCACTTTTAATTTAAACTCAGAATAGAAGATAAACACAAATGCTATTGAACTAAATATTAGTGATATTTGTTAGCTTGGTAAACTGTCAGTTACAAGAAGGCAAAGAGAAATGCTGAAGAACAGAAGTTCCAATGCAGATGTGCTGTTAAAAAAAAAAAAGGGGAAAAACCCCCCCAACTATTAGTAAAATTCCTAGCAACTTTGACATTGTTTTTCAAACCAGAATAACTATCTTAGCATCTTCTGGTATGTGTGTGTTGAGAGTCTCATGAACACCCATCAAAAATGGAATCACTCCTGTCATTTTAATTCCACAATCCTGGCTGCAAAAATGTGGAGGTATCTCTAGGGTTGTGATGACCTGCTCTTTCCTTCCATTTACTTGAAGGAAAAGTGTCACTTTCTCAGCTCAGAATGCCCTGATTTCTGGCATGAAATGTCTGCTCCTCTGAATGAGTGAGCTTTCCACATCCTGCTCTTAACTCTTGAATTTCATATTGCTAGTAAAGTCATCATGAGTCACGGTCTCTTGCAAAGTATAGCAGGATATGAAATTTAAAATGATGTGATACGCTAGTGTATTGGAGACAACCTCTGTAGTGCGGTACAGGGAGTGCACAAGTGTGCCATGTTTTCAAACTATAAAAAGGGGAGGATATGGGAACTTAGAAAACCTTCAATGATAAACAGCATAGAGCAGTAGAAGTGTTTGTGGCAGAGTATGTCTTTTAAGAGCTTCAGTAAAAGATACAGGCTGTTTATAATACATATCACTGTTTGACTCGTGCATGCTCACCTGAAAATACAATGGGCTTTTGATAATTGTGAGGGGTTTTGTTAATATAGTATATTCAGTGAAATCCTTACCTTTCTTTGTCTTTAAGGAATTTCCGCCTGAGTTCAGTGTATGCAAAACAAATCCATAACTGAGACTTTAGATAGCACAACATGCTGTTACACTCCAAATCTTGTTACAGGGAAAAAAGGAAACATTACCTTGTGTAAAGACAAGAGTGTATTATTAGTACATTCAAAGCGTAACAGTTGAATCAAAAGATTATTATTACAGATGTGGATTTGTTACAGAAACTGGAAAAAAAAATAGTACTGCTACATTCAAGGAGTCTCCATAACATAGTTAAAATTGTTCTACACCATAATATGTCCTATAACATACCCTTTTTCTGGTGATGTGCTCACCCTTTCCCTCCTCATCTGGGTCCTTAGGCTGATGGCTGCGTTCTGGAGTGCTTGTGGCAGGGAGTGGGTTGGCAAGTTGTCAGTATTTTGAGTCCCAGAAGGAAAAATATCATACTTTGTCTTCTCACTTTATCATTTACACGTGATCCTTGCTATAAATTTGCTGATGTGCTTTTACACATTGCTTTTCTTTTGGCTACACCTCCATGCAACATGTGATTTTTAGTATTTTTATGAGGCCTTTCTGTATTACTCCTAAACCCATTTCTGTTCAGCTTCAATTTTGTGTTTATTTAACTGTCCACTGGTGAATTTGTAGCCTTGGGGTCTCCAATGCAAAGCCTGGGCCCTATGTCTTTATTTTATGCTCATACTACACCACATCCTGGGTCTCTAGTTCTCCCATCCTCTGCTGCCATTCCAGGTCTGTATTGCTCTGCTGGTTGTAAATATTCCGTTCTACACAGAGTAACTACTGCTTACTGTTATCTATGAACAAATGGAGTTTGTACCATACAAAGATAACTACATGTAAAAAATTAATTATGCATTATGTAAAAATTAATCCAGGCAAGTTACGAAAGGTGCATCCTGAGGCTTTGCAAATTCAGCACAATGCCTGTGGCCTGTTATTAACAATGGCAATAAAATATTGCTGAGCTACAGGACTGCAGTGTCTGTGTGAGACCCTATGCAGTTGGGCAGTTTGGAACACCAAATCACCCAACTGTAACTTGGGAATTTTGAGGAAGACCTTTTGATATTTGGTTGTCAAGGAGCACTGTCAACTAAGTATTAAAAAATGTTATAGAATATTGTTTTCATCAGGCAGTTTAAAAATCAGGTTTTCTTTGGACGATTTGTAAGGACAAATATCATTCACTAATTTGAAGTTTCCATGGCTACAGAAGAAACAATTTAGGCTTAGTGACTTCAAGCAGAGGGATTTCCTAGCTGGAGCTGTGTAGCCTGGAAGGTTTTAGCCTGTGAGTTAGTACTGATAGTCTCTGCCTATTTGTTATGGAGCTGGGACTGTAATTTGCTTCTTGATGCAAGATGGAGCATGGACTCTGGGATTTAGTATAGGTGAGGCTTGTGTCATCTGGGTTCATCTCCTGCTTGGCTGATTCTCCCAGGTAGAGCTGGGTGAAGGGAATGAGGAGCTTTCATTGGTGCTCTTCTAAACAAAACCCAGAAACAGTGTCTAGCTTTCATTATGCTCTTGTTCAGTATAGCTCTCGGGGTCTGCCATCTCTTCAGTGGCTTTTCACTCATGAGTGTTTACCCGATTCCCGAGTCATTAACGAGCGTGGCAGTAACTGATCGGAGACAAATGTGTAAACATAGCTGCATAAAAAGATGGTATGTGCACTTGATTGCAAGTGATGAGGATGCATAACTTTGTTTCTGTTATGTTTATCTGACTGGAATTTCAGGGTTATTTCATCTATCACTCTCCCTTTTCCCTTTTAGAAAGACATGAAGACATTGTACCTAAATAGGAAGGGGCAATTATCAGAACTTCCATTTATTAAAAAGAACCCAACTGTATCAAGCTGGTAAAATGTTAGCCTTTAGTACTTTTTTTTTTTTTTCCTTGGTGATAGGGAGAAATAAATGGGAGGGAAAATGAAACAAATTACAGCCTGTTGTTTTTTTTTTCCTCTAACTCCTAAATTTCATTATTGTTATTTCTGAACACCATATTTTTCTGAATATGCATCACATTCATTTTGGATTATTTAATTTAACTTCTTTCCAGATGAACTAGCTTTATTAAATGCTTGCCATGGATGAGCAAACAAAGTTTGTGCAGACTATAAATATCTATGATTAATCTTATGCAGTATTTTGTAGTCTAAGGTTTAACAATTACATATAGTGTTTTTATCCAGGCTTGGTAAGCCACTGTGGGGAGGAGAGCAGGCTGGGGCAGGTGAGGGAACAGTTTATAAACCATAATGAAACAGAACCAGGACACCAACTACTCAAATAAAAAAATTGAAAAAAAATTGCAGTCAGACCCTGATATATGCCATACTTAAGGGATGAACTTTCAAGAAAATACATCAGACTGTTAGTGTGGGCAGTTTAAGTTAATGGCTTCACTTGTTCTTACTCTGGATTCTTTGGAGATTTCTTTTTTAGTTGCCTTGCTGTTTTAAAGCAATGAATATGTGGTGATTTCCCTTGGAGCTGTCTTGCATTCTAATAAGTTGTTAATAATGACAAAGAGCCATGATAATGATGATTCACCACCTATAGTTTTGCTGACTTGTGAGTTTCATAGTCAGCTCTAGTCTCTCTAAAGTAATAGGTTACCTTGGTTTACTAAATTTTATTTAAAAAAAAAATTAAAAAAAATACAGAGCTTTCCTGAAGAGTTTGCCTTCAATTTCTTGATTGTATACTAGTGATTACATCCTCCATGACTATTGCAAATTCACCTTATACTCCAGTAGTGTACCCATAACTAATAAACACCAAAACCAATTTCTACTGGAGGTTCTGAATGTCAGTTGGTATTGTTAACTGATCTAAACTAATAAAGATCAATCCAAAGCCCATGTATAATACAGGGCTCATCAACAGTAAGAATGCTGATAGGTAAGAAAAAAATAATCTTATTTTCATTTTTGTTTGCACTCTGATCAACTATGCAGGCTGGATTAAGTGTCTGTATTGGCATATTTGAGCTGGGTTGACCTAGTGTGAATTGCATGAGGATCCTTCAGAAGTTCAGAGGCTTGCCTAAAAGTCTTAAATGTAGAATTTGTCACAAAGTTGCTAATCTGCATTTTTAATTTATATGCAATTAAGCCCTGAATGATTACTTGGCCATTAACTTGAATTTAGCTTGTCATGTTATTCATCAGTTTGTTACTGCTACAGAGATGCAGTAACACTGATGCATTTGGGGGTTTGTTTGCCCTCCAGTTTTCTTACTAGTTCACTTGGGTTATTTAGTGCTGAAGTAGCTTGATCTTGTAATCAGCAATCAATTTGTTTGTTTTACTATAACCGATCTTTTTCTGTAGTGTAAATTATTAAAGCCAGGTTGATTATAGGTTTATTGAGACATACAGTGAATTTCCCCACAGAACAAGAGCAAGGGTTTGTCTCATGGCAGAAGTGCAACAATTACAGTGTCCTTTGGCTGATGTTGCACAATGCTTTACATCAGCCCAGTGCCTGTATCCTTTGCATCTCAGGTGCTCTGGGTGCTTAAAAATTGTCCTAGAGCCAAGGTGCAGATACGTGGTTTATGTCTCCATGTGTTTGCATGATGTCCAGATAGTTAGAAGAATGTTGCATTGTGAATTACATGAAATGATTAGACAAAATTTACAGGACGTGACAAAATTGGCTATGCACAAACATAGGAGTTGATTCCTGAAAAATATCAGATCAGTTGCTTTGTTTTTATTCTAAGTCTCTGGGATACTTGCCAGAGCCCTCTGACAGCTGCATGTGACTTGTATTACTGTTCTTGTGTTTCAGGAATGAAATAATGTAACAGTAATTCATGAAATTAGAACAAAACCTTCAAATAATGCACATTATTTATTTCAAGGAATTGAGCAAAACTATAACTTATGGGTGTAAATCTTATACTATTCAAGAAGAAGGGAATATGAGATTTCTGTTACAGTTACTCCTTGATCTGAGGTTTAACATCACATACACACCTAGCAAGTATATATGCACTTGGGTTTCTTGTAACTTGTAGGAGTACCCAGGTTAAAGGTTTTAATTTTTAAATCTTTTAAGTGGACAAAAATTAATGAAAACTATGAGTTGATGCTGTATACAAAGAGAACTCGACTCTGATAAAAACAGAGATTCTACCTACACCCTAATGAATATAACAATCAGGAAACACACGGTGTGCTTTGGTGGACAAATAGAAAGTTAGTGCTATGAATTGTTAACTTCAAGGTTCCCATTTTGGTGCTGAAATTTCTGAAATAGTGTTCACCAGAAGACAGTTCCCAGTTATGGTTTACTGCTGTGTATTTTGATCCTGGAACAAAGTGTGATTTTTGTGATGCTCCTGAGGATATTTGTTTATGTATGTCTGTTCAGACACACTATGCATTGGTTTGTCTTAATTGTAGCAAAAAATACAAATTTCACAATGATAACTAGTCACAGGTCATAAAATGAAAATATTAAGATATTCACTTCTCTGAAGGAATGGGCAAGAATTAAAAATAGAATGAAGTGATATCTTATCTTCCATCTTTCAATGGGGCGTAATGTTATATTGGAAGTGTAAGTTAGAAGGTCTGTATCTACACTAGCTGTAATAATGTAACTTTTCTGTAAATCTCAGAGGTGTGAATTAAGTGTTAATGAAGGTGTCATTGCTGTAGATTAATTTATACCATTTCAAACAGGTAATTAGGTAATACGTTGGAAAAAAAAGGATTCAGAAGAGTCTGGTGTGGTGATTCAAGGCAAGAGGCTGAGTAGGTGTTTTTTGGAGCTGATTGAACTCTTACTGTGGAATCTTATATGGTGTCCCACGTGCAACCCTAAACTTCAGCAAAAAAGTCAGTGGTAGAGTCTACTATTAGGCTTTGAATAACTTAATTAAGGATTCCGTTTACAACTTGGTATGGTTAGAAAGTGCCCTTCAGTATCTTGAAGTACTTGGAGGAGTACTTAGTAAACACCTGTTGCTCATGTTCTGTAGCATTATAATTCAGCATAGTAAGAGACACTTCATTTTGATACAATTTAGATCCAAGTCACTGAAATACTCTGCTCTAAGATGGTTGCCCTATTCTTTCAAATCCCAAATGAAATAGATTCTTTGCCCCTTCTTTCCCAATCATAGATATTCACCATGAACTTAAGCAGATGATACATGAGCTTTTTGGGAAGTCTACTTCTGCTATGTCCAAAAGGGCTGGTGTGCAGACCCAGAAGATGGCTATAAAGCTAAGAAAGTTAAGAAAGACTACTTAACTAGTGTATATGTGCTCTAA
The DNA here is from genome assembly GCA_013401335.1 of Brachypteracias leptosomus. Lineage (NCBI taxonomy): Eukaryota > Metazoa > Chordata > Aves > Coraciiformes > Brachypteraciidae > Brachypteracias > Brachypteracias leptosomus. The sequence continues at coordinate 257,039 of VYZX01020183.1, forward strand.
TATTGATTCTTTGTGCAGCAATTGAATTATTCCTGTCTTTTCTCTCAAGTGCAATGTTTTTAAGGTGATTTTTAGACTTGTACAGACTGTATTTCAAGAGTTTTAAGTTCATTAAATATGGCTTTATTAATATTTCAAAATAACAAATTACTAAGTTAAATACCAACAAATGGGTTGGGGGCCATTTGTGCAATTAAATGGTATGTCTGAAGTTCCCACTTAATCAATTGTAGCCATGAGTCTTACACAGTCTGAAAGCTTCTCAATTCGATTTAAATGACTGATGTTGATTATTTCATTTCAAGATGTTTTTATCTGGGATTTATTTCTTGATATTGAAATGAATGCCACAGATATTACAGCAGCTGTATTGATTACTTTGTTTTGATTTTTATATTAGTGGGTTTTTATCTGAGACAGCAAGATACTTTTTGAAGCTCTAATTAACATTTGTGTTCTGACAAACTGGAACTGGCTTTTCTATTAAGGGGATATAATTTCAAGTGTGCAGTGAGAAGGCTTGCAAGCTGAGTATGATGCCAGGCTTAGGCTTCTTAAAAAAATATTTAAGATTTAATTACAATAAATGTTTTCTGAGGAAAACATAGGATTAATGTTTGACTCCATGCATAATATCTCTGTATTTTTAATATACTTCAAGTGTATAGTTAAAACATAAATCACTTTTATTTTTAAATAGATAAGTTAGGAGACTGTCTAAAAAAATACAGTATAAAATTAACTATATGTCTTTGACCCAACACTGTCACTTATTACCCAGCACTGACTGGTGCTAAACAAAGTTATCTG
>VYZX01020183.1:268680-279267 GCA_013401335.1 Brachypteracias leptosomus
GGTTGTTTATTTTAAAGATGTAAACAGCTGTTAAAGCTTTTTTTATGATGATCTTTCTCTCCCCTCCCTAAATAATTATTGAGAATATCACAGCAGGACTTGCTAGTTTAGATGCTGAGATGTTCCTAGAAAGGTAGTATGTTAATTTTTGTAATTTTTAATTTGTATTATTCAAGCATTTGAACTACACTGTTAATAGTTAACACATTTGTAAATAACTTTCTAGATAAAGAGCTATGAGAAGACAGTGAGTTATGAAAGATAATGGGGGTTAATCCCCTTTTTCAAAAAAACCCCCAAGCATAAATAGATAAGTGCAAATCAAGGTTGGAATTAAAGATTTTGGTGTTTCTAGTGTGTAGCTACATATTGTTTGTTTTGTTATGTTTTTGGAGTGTTTTACTTTGGCTTCTGAAGTTAGTTGACAATGCATACTGCCCTAATTGTTCTACATGAGTGTTCATACCTCTGCCTTTCATGATGCCTTTCCTGATCAAAAGAAAGAGTGTGAGGCTACATATGCTCAACCTGGATAAGCAGCTCTGATATATTAGCAGATCACAATGAATGTGCATATAAAGGGAAGCATGGAATTTCACTGGTATTTCCACCCGCCTTGATGTACTGATTTTCATGAAAAATGAATGTCTTTAGCATATGTCTTGGTCCTATTTTTTTCTCTGCATTTTTTGATAATATAGTAACAAGTTTTCCCCTAAAGAAAAGGGAAAAGCATTAAGAAAACAGATGTTAGCTGTTTCCAAGGCACTCTGAAAACTTGATTGTCAGTCTGTAAAGGTTCTTTGAGCTAGGCTGTGATCTGTTTACTGAAGTGTTTGAAGTTTTTCTTTTACTTTATCTGATCTGTCTGTAGTCCTAATGATCCAAGAAGCTACCATATAATAATGAAACTTGAAGACCAAAAATGAAGAACACTAAATAACACCTTGCAGAATAAGCAAAAGCAACACGCTGATATTTTATTTTTAGAATAGATGTCTCCTTATGCTTGTACTGCAAAGACGGAAAGGTACTTTCATGGTCCAGCTATCATCTGGATTCCTCTGCTTGTCTTCTGCTTCTCTTATTTCCTGACTTTATCTTTTTATTTTTGTATCTAGAGAGAAGTGATGAATGTGTAAAATAAATAAAGAAAACACAGGAGCTTACCTACTTAACTGCATGTTTGCCTGGACAATCTGCCAGAGCAAACAGTTTGCAAAGTTTTCTGAAATAATAGCTCTTAATATGAATGGTCCATGGTACTTGGTCCATGGTTTCTCAGTTGATAGGAGGTACTGTGGCATTCATAAAAATAAATCCTCCTCAAATATATAGTGATACAAAACCAGCAGCCTTTTACTTGCCAAATCCCCTGTGCTTAGTTAGAAGCTCAAATATATTCTGCAACACTCCAGTATAAATTAAACTGTCTCCAGATGTTTTGGTACAGTGAGTGCTGAGGCTCAAATTCACTTTTAATGAACCGTATTTTAATGTCAGTCTCTCCTGTCTACTTAAATGACAAAGAGCTCATCTGACTTTGTAATGAATCCCACAACTGTATCACTTATTGAGCCTCTGTCTCAGCCTTGTGCTGGTCCATGATAACATAGGTTGGCAGTTTAAGTAAACTGCATTGAAGGTTTATTACCAAAGCTACAGAACTTGAAGACATGACATCCAACACAGCAGGAGGTGCTGGAATTTCTACCAAGGAGAACTGTAGCTGTAGGTGGAAGATAAGTTAAAAGGACTTAAAAATTTTAAAGTAGGGCATAGCAATGTGTGAGGAAATATCAACAGAAAAATTAGTCATAAATGAACTGTGCAGAGCCTGATTCCAACAGTAATCAGGTCTGATTAGACTATATATGTGCATCTTGGTAGAGTGTGAAAGACTGTGTCTTTTAAAAAAAGGCATGTGAAGACATATGCAGAATCCAGATAGAGGAGGAACATTTCACGTAAAGAAAGATGATACTAGTAGTTTTGCTACATTAAAAAGTCTAAGATATGTTTATAAGTATAAGGAATAAGATCATAGTAGAAGAGAGTGCAGGGTGTAATGAGGTGCACATAAAATTAAATACTGTCAATACATTGTCTACCTAGCAACGTATGCTATGTAAGAGAAAGAGACAGCTTGGAAGTAAGTCATAAAAAGATGGATGTATAGAATGAAGACTGACAAATTAGAAAATGAGGCAGAATCTACCTTGTAGTTTCAAAGGAAGTGCCAAACTAAAAATCAGTACTATTGTTTCTTTTGGAAACGAGGAGATATTGGAGCAGGCTAATCAGTGGTCAATATTTATGAAAGATTTCAAGGAAGAAGTACAAAGTTTAGCCTCTAGCCTTGTGCTCAGTAGCGAAGCAGATGCTGGAAGTACATGCCAATTGGGAACCTATCTGAAATGAACAAGTAATGAGATGTACTTTTTCATCTGGCTCTGTTTTCTTTTAATTATAAAAGATTTAAAACCAAATTTTTCCACATTTTTAGTTATTGTTAACTCGCCTGTTTCAGATCTTCCAAGTAATCATGATCCTGACTATGAAGGAGTCTCCTCTTGTGGTGTTAGACAATTAGTTTCTGGGTTTGCTTTTGTTCCTTTTATGTGAAATATTCCTCCTCTATCTGGATTCTGCATACTGGATATCTCACTGTAGTTCTCTCAACTGAAGATACATTATCTTTAGGATTGAATATTTTGCAGGCAATGCACTGATGGGCCTTTACACTGATGTAGGACACCTAGCAAAATATGTTTCATTTTATTCATCAAACAGAATATGAAACAGTGGCAACCGTGAAATTGAAGTGTTTGTCTCTTTTGGCATTTCTGTTGAAAGCTGCATACGCTGAGATGTTGTGAGCGAGCGTTTGGGAAGGCTGGAAGCTGGTATACTCAGGCTCTCAGAGCTGTGACCAGAGTTGATGTGGGAACCTGAAGTGTTAGAAATTGTGATGCTTGTTATTTGGCTGTGACCATGTGAGATTTGGATACCATATAGAGGATGCCTATGTCAGCTGGAGAAGTTGTATAGAGGCATCACGTGTTTTCTCAGGGAGAGGTGGCATATCCTAAAGCATTCTTTTAATTTCCTCAGTAGGAAAGGGTCCATTGCATCAAATTGGCAAGTATTTTGGACTGACTAGGTACACATGCCAACAACTATCTAGAGTACAGAAGGAAGTGTGGCTACTCAGAAACATCTTTCAAGGATGTTCTTGTTCAGCTAAGAATTTTGGATTTTTACCTGCAAAATAGAGCATTGAGTTGAAGAGTGGAAATATCATGGCACAAAACCTTGGTGTCCACTGACAGGGAAGTCAGAGAGAAGAGAGAAAGGCTTGCTACGTAAAGAATGTGTGCAACAGTAGGAGCATATTGAAAATTTCCTTAAGTGATAGTGTGAGAGCAGCCAAAAATGTTTGCTCTGTCGACCTAATTGACTGTGCGTCAGTTGAGGTTGGCCTTCCCATACACACTATGGCACTGTCATAGAATGGTTTGGGATGAAAGGGACCTTAAAGATCATCTTGAAATACAATGGACTTGAATAACATGAATGATGGAAACTACAGAATGTTGAGGCCCTGTAGGTAGAATAGTGAATCCAAATCTCCAAACCCTGCAAGTCTTTGCTTCCTAGCTTCTGCTTTTATTTGCGTCATTTTCTAGATAGTTGTATCTGCACATATTTGCCTTATGCTTGTAAATGGGAAAAATAATAAATGGTGATTAAGTTTTGAACAGTAACATCCTTGAGAACACAGAACATCTACAACCAGTTAGAAATCTATCACTTGGTTGCAGAAGCCTAAAGGAAATAGAAATAGCTGTTGTTTCCTCTGTGTTTATTACCTGTCTTGTGTTACTTTTATTAAATTGGTATCTAAAATTCAGTTGTCTATTCAGTAAATGCTAGTATTAGTCAGATTTCTTATATCTAAAAATATTGATTTACTCTGAGAGAATAGAATCCATTTCTCCAATGTATGTGAAAATAGTTAAAGATTTTATTCTGTAAGCTCCTGCTTGTGCACTGTGTGTGCCTTTGAAATGTGCTATACGTAGTGAGTAAACCAGGGACACTTAAGCACTGAAAGCAGTTACTTTATTTCCACACTTAATATCTTTTAGAGTATTCTGTGTACTAACATCAGTAAATATGTCATGCTGAATGCAAACTCCCCAGCTATATTCAACTGAATAAACAAAAGTTGAGTAAATAAGGCTAGGGAAAACAGTAGTCTGTTTTGTTCTTGGAATGTCCTGGTCTGCTCATTAGATGCAAAATGAAGCTAGAAATGTCATTTCTATTGTCATAGGGGAAAAATAAAACTATGGGAGGACACAGAGCTCTGTATTGTATTCCTTTCACATTCCAATTAACCTTGGAGATTGTTTTTTGAGGGCTACTCTTTAGCTTATATAGCCACATAGGTTAAAGGAAGTGAGTAAGGACTACTGAGTAGCTACACTGCTGCTTCTGTTGTGCTGTCCTCTTACTTTCACGAGATTTAGTGCAAGGTCTTCTTCAATGGAGGACTACATTTTATGGAGCAGCAAGGAAAGTTTTATTCTTATCCAGGCAAGGTGCCTCATGGAGAGATGCCCTATGGGGATTGTGTATTTTAGTGGGCTCTGAGCCTATTCCAAACTTGTGGAAATCAGATGTTGAGGGAATGGCTCCTTGACACGGGGGAAAAGTAGTGATAGTGGGGCTTGGTGGGCACCTGACACCCAGCCAAGATCAACCCACCACAGGGGGGTGATGATTGATTATTTTGTATTTTGCCTATGATTCTTCTGCTTTGTGAATCCTTAACCAAGTGGATATAGTACAAAGTAGACATCTCTTACTAGCACTGTCGTATGCTATGGCCATGCATACTGCCTTCAGATGTGTTTGTGCTAACCCTGCTACAGGAGTCTGTAGTGGAGTTTGTGGTGATAATGACAATTTTTCTCTCTAACTTGTCCTTACTCTAAGATCATGGAGCTGGCAAATTAGAGCTTGCAACCTTATGTAGTTGGCCTGGGCAGGCTGCTTTGCTGCAAGCCTGTGTCATCTTCTGCAGGTCTATTATGGAACTGGAGCTGAAATGTAATTTGGACCTGTTATCATCAGGACCAGTAGTTTTCCCAGCTGTGTCAGATAGCTAAGTCTCTAATTCTGATATGCTACATAGGTAAGACTGAATCAGGATCTCCCAGGTGGAGCAGGAGTATATAATCTTTGTGGCTGTTCAGCTTTTGATATGACAGAACCTTTTCTATAAATATTAATGTAGTTGTTTAATATCATTAAGTAGTTTTCTCCTGAATTTTTTAAGACCATAGAACTTACTGTAATCCTCTGTCCGTTCTCCCTTCTCATGAGATAACAATGGGCTCTCAGTAATGGCTTCAGCATTCTGTTCTGCAGCATCATCCCTGCAAGGCCACTGCACACTCAGTTTGGGGAGAGGTGAGAGCTCTCACCTGCTCTCCACTTATCTGTTTTAATTCCCTTTCAATACTGTGCCCAGTTATGCATGTCTCGTGTCAAAAGTTAACACTATTTGTGATTTTGTGTACTTCAGTCAAATCTCCTGCCCTTTATGGCTGACGCTTCATATTTGCCAGTGTTATGCTTTACTTGGTGGGGTTCTTTTTGTAGCCTGTGTAACACGTTGCATCCAGGTTTGTTGTTGGTTTTGTGTGCTCTTTGATCGCCAGTTACATCCAATTTCGTTTCCTAGCAAATGCAGCGTAGTTTGTCAGGGCTGTTTTTTCTCTGTTGTACCTGTTACCTATATTGACTTTGACCTCCAAGTGTGGAGATGAGCTTGATTTCAGCTCAGTCTCTACTCAAAAGGAAACATTGCTAAATTCATGGCTAACAGTATTTGTGGTTATGTTCTTGTTGCTTATAGCTCCCTCCCCTTAGTTTTATTACCTTCCTGTAGAATTTTTCTAAGATCTTCAGATATAAACACACATTTCAAAACCTGTAACATGCTAGATAGACTTTATTTTAAACACCAAAGTAGCTTAATTTTCCCCATCCTTCTCTAATTTTCCATGTATCACTAGTGGTCTAATTAAAGATACTATTGCTATGTACAAGTCTGATCTGCCTACCTATACAACATATGGCAATAGCACAGTATCATAAAAATGTATAGTACTAGATGCAGTTTTAATGATGTTAATAAATATATAGGAACATAATAGTCCTTATTTAATCAGCAGTTAATCAGCAGTCCTGGTTAATGGGGGAGGTCCTGGATGACTGGAGACTTGCTAATGTGACACCCATCTACAAGAAGGGCAGGAAAGAGGGTCCAGGGAACTCCAGACCTGTCAGCCTGACCTCAGTGCCAAGAAAGATTATGGAATAGTTCATCTTGGGGGTGATCACACGGCAAGTGCAGGACAAAAGGGTGATCAGGCCCAGCCAACATGGGTTCATGAAGGGCAAGTCCTGTTTAACCAACCTGATTTCCTCCTATGATCAGGTGACCTGCCTAGTGGATGAGGGAAAAGCGGTGGATGTTGTCTACCTGGGCTTCAGTAAGGCATTTGACACTGTTTCCCACAGCATCCCGCTGGAGAAGCTGNAGACCTTATTGCTCTCTACAACTACCTTAAAGGAAGTTGTAGTGAGGCTGGGGTTGGTCTCTTCCAAATTACTAATGATAGGACGAGAGGAAACAGCCTCAAGGTGCATCAGGGGAGGTTTAATTTGGATATTAGGAAGAAGCTCTTTACTGAGAGAGTGGTCAGGCACTGGACCAGGCTGCCCAGGGAGGGGGTGGAGTCACCACCCCTGGAGGGGTTTAAGAAACAAGTAGATGTAGCACTTGAGGCTATGGTCTAGTGGTTAGGGCTAAAGGTTGGACTTGATGATTCTAGAGGTCCTTTCCAACCATAATGATTCTATGACTAACTTTTTCACATCAAATTTGTAAAACCATTGAGAACAAATTCAATTTTCAATGCAGTAAGTGGTGCATAGTCTATGAAAAGCAATGTCACTTGATGTGTTTTACATACATTTAGTGGGGGAAGATAAAATGTGAATGAGTTTTTGCCACAACTTGTGAAAGCAGAATTATGTAGCAGAAAAAAAGAAAAATGTCCTATCTAGCAAGATAGTTCTTTGATGGAATTACAGTTTTAAGAAGAGAATATATAATACAGTAAAATTCAAAAATACAGCATAAAAGATACTTATGCATTCCTACTGCCAAAAGGACTTTTTGTAGTCTGTCACATACATGCTGGGGTAAGGAGAGCTGATTTAAAGTTAACCTTGTGCTATAAATCGGTTAATTTCTGAACAGATGGGAAAATAGTGTGTTCAAATTCATAAATCAGTGTGTAATATACAAAGTTTACAGCTTCAAATGGAAAGTCACATTTTAAATACTCTTGTGTAACATGCATATTATAGACCTTAAATGAATATTCCTGCATGCATGTGTGTGCATACTGTAGTTTATGGATCCATATATATTTGTTGGAAACCTAAAGGAAGAATTTACTGGCTACAGGCAACTTAATGCAGTTCTATCAACTTATTCATCTCTGGGATCTTGTACAAATAACAGTCTGTATAAAATAGTTATTTTATTGCTGGAGAGGATACAAAGTTAATGCCTATGTGGTTGTTAAGCCTGGGGTAACTCTGATACATGTTTTCATGTGAAAATACTGAAGAATACATTTTCTATGTCTGTGCTTATTTCTTTTTCTTGTTTCTGTGCTTTTCTTCTTCAGAAAAAAAGTATCAATGATATGGTATTTAATCGGGAAGTAATCAGCAATTTTAGCTTGATGGTTTTGACTTCTGATGTAAAATTAAGGGTTTTTTTCAGTTTTTCTACAGAGGCTTAGCTATTGCTAAGTGAAACCACATTCAGTGGAGGTTTAGGTTAACCTGTTCAAGTGCTTCTTTACAAGTTGTTGCTGACCAGATAGCTTTGCCTGCTGTCATCACCTTCACAAATTTTTGTGTTTATTATTTTTCTTTGCACCATTTCTCTCTCACTCAAAAAAAAAAANAAAAAAAAATCAGGTATGGTGATGAAAAATCATGATGACGTGACAGGTAGCTCACTCCTGAAATATTAGGTAACAAGTGTAATTGTTATTATGTAACTCTGCCTTTTCCCCCTCTCCTTTCTGTTACTTTCCAATAAGTCTCATACAGCTTTCAGGATGTGGTTGCATGTCAAAGAAACTGTAATGTCTGGTAGGAATACTTAATTTGTTGGTACAGCAAGAATAGCCATGCACAGAGTCTTTTTCTAGCCTAAAGGGCAAGAGTTGTTGGAGGTACCAGAAAAGGTGCCATATACCAAGGTATGGAGAAAACAACAAACACTGGGAAAAAGAAGGTTATTTTTGTTTGTTATTTTGTGGTGTGAAGGATTATTTTCTGCAGACTCCCTATAATGCAACTAAGATGCTTTTATTGTTTTCTGTCTCTTTTGGTTGTTCAGAAGACTGCATGCTGCTATAATTTGGGAGCTTTTCATAATTTGAGATTGAGCTTCTCATGGATAATTGTTCTTTGTAGGGAGTCTTGTTCTTTGAATGTGATGTACTGCTTCACACTCTTCTCTCCACCAGCTGCTTCTTTGTTTTTAAACTTCATGACCTTTTCCTCTTGAATCAATATGGAATGCAGAATATTGCAAGGTTTCTTTGGAATAAATTGCCCATTGATACCTAATGATATTGTGGACTTGTTTTTTATCTTATTTCGTAACTACAAAATAATCCTATTGCTTCAGCTTCTGAGGTTTATGACTTCGTATGATTTCTTGTTGCTGTTGCCTATAAATGCCTCCCAAAAGCTCAAGGCTCACAAGTCTGGCACAGAATCTATTTTTATTTAATTGGCAGACTGTCTAGGTGACTTAAAACTGTAGAAGCTGGGTTACTTAATTTATCTATAACTGCAATGAGAGAAAAAACTCAAAACTCCAGAGTATTCTACCTATTGGTTTTATGTACTCTGCCTGCATTTAGAAGAAAAGCTTCATCTTAGGGGTGCAATATGTCTAAAGAAATATTGGCTCTGAGGATGATTCTTAAGTGATTTAAAGTTGCATTGAGAGATATGAAAATGAATGCAGGATGTTACATTATCTATGGCTTAACGTGAGAACTTTGGGAATTTTCCTTTAGCAGGATAATTTAAGTTTATCCCAAGTAAATGAATCATGTGGAAATTTTTGTTAGTTATAACTGTATCTATGTATAATTGCTTTCATGGCTAGATCAAATAGAGGTAACAAGAATACTGTTATTCTTAATACTGGCTTATTTTTCTTAAAATTACGTAGATTGGTTTTTATAATTATTCTTTTTTGTATGTACAGTATTACAAATATTCTGGAAGCTTGGTGTTAGTGCACACTCTCACCTATTCAGTAAAACTCTTGTGCTTTACAGTGACCTGAGCAAAGAGGTAAAAGCCATGTAGAGTGCTCACCCAGTTGAAGTTAGTGCATACCTGAATTACTTTGTGGACTGTTGTAGAACTTGTTTTAGATAATAGTGGGGAGAGTAAGTGGTTTGGTAAAATTACAATCTTTGAATAGAATAAGTTGCTTTATGTTAAAATTCACAGTTGAGTTACAATTGGAAACCATAAGGAGAAAACTCTGAAGCTGAAGACATTAATTAGGCTTCATAATCTCTGAAGTATTACAAATGTTTAGAAAATATTTTAAGTAATGAAACTTTTACTAATACTTATGACTTTTCCTTCAACCTGTTTGAATTATCTATCAAATTTAAAGTGCTTCATTTCTTATGTAATCAATTTATTTTAGGGCTGGTGTTGCTGGTTTCTGTCTTCATAGTGCGAATAAGGAGCACATTTGATCTGTTTTTTCACAAGGCAACACATCTCTCTAACTTTATTTTTTCTTCCCACTTCCTTATTAGGTTAGGAATTAACAGTTGCATGTTAAAATTTTTCACCTCAGAAATTTGCCAAACTCAAACCTGTTCTGGTTCTTCATCAGACACAACCCATCTATATGGACACATTTGGCAAGCAAACCTGCCTGTTCAGCTGTTGATTCTTTCTAGTAAGGCAGTTTCAGACTTAGCAGGTGGGTTTTTTTCCCTATAGCAACTTTCTATTGTCAATGCTGCTGTTAATGCCACACAGAAGAGAAGAGGTGGTTCTTTTTCTCCTTCCACCATAATTTATTCATTAATTTTATACTTTTAAAGTGTGGAAATGCCTTAACAGCTTTGGGGCTTTGGCACTCAAGGTCTGTGAAGAGTGCCTGTCCCTTCTGTTAGAAAGGCAATTCATGTGTTGAGAAGTCTATGTCCTTTCTAAACATACTATTGAAAAATACTAAGATTTAATATGATGTACATATATCTGCTACCGGCAGCTTGACAGTACACAGGTATAGTTTTAGGGTGGTAGTGTCTGCCCTTGAGTTGAGTTTAACCCATCTGTGAGTGCTGTTGGGGTTTTGCTTCCTCGGGGTGCTGTCAGTGCATCAGGCTATGTTATTCCTCCTCTGAGCAAGCAATAGAGCATGGGACTCTTGTA